>QEPC01013748.1:3372242-3403013 GCA_003113815.1 Sphenodon punctatus
GGTGCTCCGAGCTCTGCACTGGCTGCCGATAGTGTGCCGGGCCAAGTTCAAGGTCCTGGTGATGATCTATAAAGCCCTACACGGTCTCGGCCCCTCATACCTTAGGGACCGCCTCGCCCTTCGCGCCCCAGAGCGGCTCCTGCGGTCAGCCGGGAGTGCCCTCCTGGAGGTCCCCCGTGTTAAACGGGGGGCCACGATGGAGAGGGCATTCTCGGTGGTGGGACCGCGGCTGTAGAACTCCCTTCCGGAGGAAGCTCGCCTGACCCCAAGCCTTTTAACATTTCGGCGGAACTGTAAGACCTGGCTGTTTGCCCAGGCCTTTGGGAGGGAGGGTGGGGAGGGAGGTGTTTAGTCCCCTACCCATCTGTTTTTGGTTTTGGTCTAGCCCTGTTTATAGTTATATTTATATTTAATATTTAATATTTTAAGTATTTTTTTGACTGTTTTGGATTGATTTTATTGTATTTTATGGTTTTAATGATGGAAGCCGCCCCGAGCTGCGTTGCAGGAGGGGCAGGGTAGAAATTTGTAAAATAAATAAATAAATAAATAAAAGGTGCTGGTTATGACCTATAAAGCCCTAAATGGCTTGGGTTTACAGGCACAGGTTTACCTGTGAGACCGCCTCAGACCTCGGGTTGTCTTGTGACCCCTGTGGTCGGCTGGGGGCGTCCAGTTTGAAGTCCCCCAGGTACGCCGGGTGGCGATGGCGGAAAGGGCATTCTTGGCGGCCGCACCTCGGCTGTGGAATTCCCTCCCGTTGGAGGCCAATTTATCCCCTCTTTCTGTAGATGTTGTAAGACCTGCTGTTCCGCCGGGCCTTCAGGGAGGGGGAAGGGTAGGTGGGGTGGGGGTTTATTGTCTTATTACTGAAACCATCATGTCCATTTTATATCTTGTAATATTTTAGATGTTTTTATTATTGTTATTTTATAGTCGTGTTGTACGTCGCCCCGAGCTGCCCTTGTGCAGGAGGGAGCGGGTTACAAATGCATGTATAAATAAACAAAACAAAAAAACAAAACAAACAGAAGTTTATAAAATCATGAGAGGCCTGAACAAGTCAATAGGAATGGTTACTTAACTTCTTAAATAATATTAGAACTAGGGGACATTCCATTAAATTAACCAGCAACAGACTTAAAACAAACCAAAGGAAGTACTTTTTCACTCCTCACACAATTAACTTGTGGAACTTGTTGCCAGAGAATGTTGTTTAAACCCAGCTATGCTACAGGACATCACCAGCACTGGATAAATTCTTGGAGGATAGGTCCATCAATAGGTATTTGCCAAGTAGATTGGGGGATACAACATCCAATGGTAAGGAGCTGGGAGGGAACAGCAGAGAATGGATTGCTCCACTATGATCTGTTGGGCACTTCTCCAAAGTAACCGAGTATCCACTATTGGAAACCGGATGCTGGGCTTGACGGAAGGTTGGTCTGACCCAATATGGCACTACTTATGTTCTTATCACACCCATGGAGGACAACAATGAGTTTCCCTACTCATTCCCTGTGACAACAGAAGTTCTTTAAGAGGCTAGATACGTAGTTGAGTTTTAAGGGAATATGGGAGGCTCTCTTATCTTAGGATGGACAGTCTAATTTAATGACCCTAGGCAGAGTCTTGTAAAAAAAGTTCTCCCAAGCTCAACCTGGGGTATGAACATACTGGTGTAATACTTTCTCAGTCCACTTCATTCTGCAAGCTGAAAGAGACATACACCTAATGTTTTACAAGGCTATATAGAGATATGCCAGTGCTTACCATTCCGTAATACTCTTGTGTGCTCTAATTACAGATGTCTCAATATCAATTGGATGATACCTCATTCCTCGCAATTCCATGGCTTCATCTAATGCACCCACAACATAAAGTGCATCGTGTCGTTCTAGTCAGAGCAAGGAAAAGAAAAACATGACACACAGTTATTCAAGGTAGTTAAAACCTGAGCAGACTGAAGAACTGCAAGAGGATTTTGTGAGACTTGGTATCCAAATGGCAGATCAAATTTAATGTGGACAAATGCAAAGTGATTCACAAAGGGAATAGGGAAAAATAACCCAAACTAGATGTATAAAATGCTGGGTTCTAAATTAGGAGTTAGCACTGGAATCACTGTGGACAATATCTTGAAATCCTCAGCTCAGTGTCTGAAGGCGGTCAAAAAACAAGCAGACTATTAGGAATCATTTGGAAAGCGACAGAGAATAAAATAAAACTGAAAATACTGTAATGCCTCTATATAGATCTATGGTCCGACCGCACCTGGAATACTGTGTGCAGTACTGGTCACCCCATCTCAAAAAAGACACAGAAGAACTACAGAAGGTACGGAACTTCTGTAAAAACACTGAACTTCTATAATTTGGGAGCTTCCATTTGTTCAGAGATTTAGCAAGATAAGCATTGCAGTGTGATAAAGTACCTCTGATAATGAAGACACCTTCCACATACCCTAGTATGTACAATAGACATTTGCTATACTGAACAGGGGGCTAAGAGAAGGAGCAGCAAATTGGTTTAGCATTACTTTGTCAGAAGAGGATTTATGCCATTTGGAAGCCTATGCACGGAGGAAAAATACAATTGATCTGGTTTTCGAGTAGTATGCTCCTGCTCGTCTGCGGCCCAGCACGTCTCAAGGGCATTTTAGGATAAAATGAACAAGAACTTCCTAAATTCCACCACCCCAAAATTAAGTGCTTTTAGGGAGATTTTAATATGGAAAGTTGGATGGTATGTACTCTTAATTCACAGAATGCCTTCGGATTGGTTTTCTGTGCATCTACTGAGCCATTATTATACACACACCCTTTCATTCTTGACACATTCCTCTATTAACTAAATAGGCCCTATTCCAACCAGTTCAGTCCATTCTTGAATTGCAAATGAGACTTGGCCTGCCAGCTCAGCTACCACTACGGGCAGTCTCTGCTCATGTCCTGTATACTGCAAATCATAACAACTCCTAGTGCGGGGGGGGGGAACCCCACTACATTGAAGTTTGTGTGGCTTGCAACATTTGCTCACACGTGCCAGACAACGTCACACTAGTGATCAGCATGGCCCTGAGCCCGCCCTCCAAAAAAAACACCATTCTCTGTATCTTCATTTACAAGTTATTGCTCCTACTGAGATTTTAATTGCTTGCCCCTGAAGTAGAGCTGCAACCAGGCACCTGCAAAAACAGGCAACCTGGGATATCGGGCAACGTCCCAGAATGCCAGAATGTTGATCCCAAGCGTGGCTCCTGCCTGGACTTGTGCTCCCCAGTCTGACCCTCCTGGGCCAAGCCTTGTGTGCTTCCGGCTGGGGAAAAAAATAAAAAAATCAATGGGTGCGCAGTGTGCCATAGTCCCCACAGTGGGGGTGCGCATGGGTCATGTGCGCCATGCCTTCAGTCAGGCGGGCACGCTGGGAGAGGCCTTCTCACTCTCCCTCCCCCCCGCTCAAAAAAGCTGAGTGGGAAGGACCTGGTTCAGTTGAGGAGCAGCTGAGTCAGCCCTGGGGAGCGTGGGTAGGAACCAAGTGGGGCTTTGGATCAGCGTCTTGGGGTGTCTCAAACAATCCGGGAAAGTGCACTTCTGGGCTAGATTCCCTGTCCTTGGCTGGGTGCCTCCCCCGCACTGGGTGTCCAAAATGTGGGTATTACCCGTGAGTACTTATTGCAGTACTTGCTGCACCCCTGTCCTGAAGTATTTCAATAGAAAGACTGCTAAACGGCCTCATCGTGTTTACATATTTACTAAAGGAGGACTGTGAACGTACATCCTCACACAGAAATGAGTCCTTTCTTGATGATAAACTTGCAGGAGCCGGTTAAAACAGAACATCAGCTCAAAAATGAACTGCCTCCCAAAAACGTGCTGAAAGTCAAAAATAAGAAACACGAGTGTCTCTTCCCTGAGTGCTGATGTCTGTATGGAAAAACAGGCAGAGGGTGGGATGGAGTCGGAAGAACTGAGCCAAACTGGTTAGCAGATATGCTGTTCCATGGGTTTGTTTCCTTTATTGTCATCTATTTTGATAACATGTATTGACGGCTATAAGAAGAGGATTTGAAAAACGAGCCTGAGGGTGTTGGTTGCTGTATGCAAACAAAACAGATTTTAGTGACTGCAAGGTGGGAAAAAGTACCTTAGAGCAAGAAACCCATGGAGCTTTATCTCAAATGCATCCGAAGAGGAAGTTTGAGAGGTGAGATGATTATAGCAGTCAAGTACAATCAGAGCTAGCCTTAGAAATCGCAGGGCCCAGGGTAAAGTTAAACTGCCAGGACCCCTGTCGGCCGACCCATTAGAAGGCATCCTCTGCGAGGCTAAGGAGGTGGTCATGACTGGGGCTCTGCTGGGAGAGAGCGGGGGCCCTGGGCCCACTGTGAAAATGGGGCTCACTGTGGGGCCTGCAATGGCGAGGCCTTGGGCATTAGACTGAACGATCAAGTGGGGGAAGCTTGAGAATTCTTCGATCGACAAACGCTTGTTAGCATTGATCCGTTCACTACATGCTAACTCAGGCATGGTAGTGAAGATGGACACCAAGAGCCATATAACACCTATAATTCCAACTAGGAAGGGTGTCCGCCAAGGGTGCGTATTAGCTCCGGCCCTTTTCAACTTGTTTATAGATGACATAATACCCACCATGGCAGCCCCACATTATTTCCCCCCGAAATTGGTAGCTCGGGCAGTCGGCTGCCTATGTTATGCCGACGACGTGGCCTTGTTGTCACAGACGAGGCTAGGTTTGACCAGGCAATTGCAGACTTTCCGGACTTTTTGTCAGGCTAATCAACTCACCATCAATTACGAAAAATCGAAGGTCCTGGTATTTTCGGCCCATGCCAAAATCCAGAGCTGGCATATAGGGGGTATCGCTATACAACAGGTCAGGGCGTTTAGATACCTGGGAATCTTGTTTCATGAATCGGGCCGTTGGAAGGAGCATGTTAGTAGAGCCCTGAGATCAGCCCAAGCAGTGGCTTTGTCCATTTCTAGACTTTTCGCCAAACAGGGCAGGATGGCGGTCCAACAGGCCTTGCAGGTCTATAACTGTAAAGTGAGGTCCCAATTGCTCTATGGGGCCGAGCTGTGGGCCCCTTTCTACTCGGGCCCGTTGGACAGGGCCCAGTCTAGGTTCCTACGGGGACTTCTGGGGGTCCCGAGAGGCACTCCATTAGCAGCTATCCGAGTGGAACTGGGACAAATATCTTGGACCCAAGCAGCCAAAGAAGCCAGTTTTAAATACTGGTCAAAATTACAACTAAATAAGGAGTCTACTTTAGTGAAATCTCTGTCGGACGACCCCTTTAGAGACCCCTGGGTAAGGGAAGTTGAAGCGCAGTTGGAGGAGATGGGAACTTCCACGGTGTATCTTAAGCACAAACTCCCGGATTCCGTCAGGACTGAGGTTCTTACGAGGGTTAGGGATATAGGGCGTCAAACGGAACTTGCTAAAATAAGATCCTCGCCCCATATTCGTGAGTATCTATACTATGTCCCGCCCATGGGTCAGATGGCTTCTTACTTAATCGCCCCTATATCCGGTAGAGCTAAACAACTGATAGCTAGTGCCCGGTTCAATGCGTTCCCTTCTCGAGTCCTGGAAGGGAGGATCCAGGGCATACCATTTCTTGACAGATTATGCCCCTTTGACAATGCTACGACAGAGACTGTAGGGCACATAATGTTACACTGTCATTTATATGACGAGCCACGCCATGACCTTCTTGAACCAATAAGGGATCAGTATCCAGGGAGGGATGATCCCGTGATTATGGCAGTTTTGCTGGATAGTTCTGAACCAGATATAATTCGAAGGGTAGCCCTCTTTTTGCTGAGGGCTGTCCATCTCAGATCACAGTTTATAAGTACCCATTAAACGAGCCAATCCTAACCATCACCCACTAGGAATCAGAGGGAGGTATTTGGTTTTCATTTTATTGTACAATGCTTTTGAAGCAAGCTGTTATGTGTTTGTCCTGCCTGTAGATGTTTGTATTGTTTTACAATGATCATAGATCATGTAATAAATGATGATGACGACGACTAGATTATCTCAACAGCCCATGCTGACGTGGCTTCCACTGAAGTGTGCGCTCAGGGCATAGCCCAGTACCCACCTCCATTTGCATCTGTAAGCTCTGTTCTTCTCAGGAACCCCAAATAGCCCGTCCGAGCCCAAATAGTTTGCGTGTCTCCAAAGCTTAGTCTTGAATTAAAGTGATCGGATTGCAAGGATTCATCACCGTAGATGGTAAAATACCCACTAGCATTATGAGCGCTGTGAACCCAGATCTAAATAAAAGAAATTATGTAAGCATTCATTAAGGTACTTATACAGAGTAGAGAATTTCTGGATGTGTTTGTCACACATGTTTAAAACATAACTTGATCCCTATATAGTATCCTAGTATGATGAATTCTGATACAAGTCTGTTATTTCATACTTATTTGGGAGACCCAAGTCCATAGGGCACTTGAATAGGAGCAGCCCTATTCAAGGGTTTTGCTTATTGCAATTTTTGTTTTTATTTTGCTTGCTGGCAATGGAGCACCTGCTGCTTTATACATTTTCTACAAAAAACTTTATTTAATATTCCCTAGTCTAACAGGAGATGCATATACAACTTTAAAAGAAACTAAAATATACCATCAGGACACATTTTGGTCCTTTATACTACAGTGATGATAAGCCGGTTGTTGGAGCTTTGTTAAGGCGAAGCTTGTTTCCTTCCCTCCCCCAATTAGTCGTCATTCTTTGGCGAGAGACTGCCAGAAAAAGTGGATGGGTGGAAAATAAGAATGAGCTAACAGGTATAATTTAAAAAACCCTGTATTAGCCATAGAGAGATATTTATAGCTTTCAACCGTGACAAGAAAGAAGAGGTTTACAACTTGCCTGCTGTTAGCTTCACATTATTACAAAGCTCTATGGTACATGCCTGGTAAACCAGGGATTTCTTTATGCTTATTTTAAGGAAGCTGTTAATATAGAGGAAGGTGGATCTTACTCATGCAATTTGATTCAGCATAGACTGATGAATATTTTTTTGACTCACCTCACCAAGATGAGAATCTCCTAAGGTTCCCTTTGTTTCTGGATTAGCAATAATGATACGAACTCCAGGGAGAATCTATTGAAAGAAAAAAATGAGTCATTCTGTAAGAAACCAGATGATGTACAGATATGTTTATACAGCCATAAGATTGAGACTTGTCCAAAGAAGCCCTTTATGCGTCTCCTATGGAAGTCTTAAAAAGAAAGAAGTAGACGTAAACAACTTTTGTCTTACCTACGCTGCAATGGATGAGAGAGACCTATATCATATTTACTTGGCTGTTCAGACTACAGCAAATGAAGGTTTCAAAAGGACCACCCCCCTTTATGGCAACTTTAATCCATTTCCCATACTACTGAACAGGAGTGGAAATGTATTTTGTTAGGGTAATATAGGACGTCTCAAGATACAGGCCTTCAAACTGCATGCCTGGCAGAACTTTACTGAACACTAAACTCACCTCAGAAGGATGACATGCAAAAAAAGGGGAAATATTATTTTTATCTTGGAACTTGGGTACAAGATTATATTTTCCTGACAAACATTAGTAGAATCTGGGATGACTCCAGCAGGATGCAAAGGGTCTTGGTTGCAACTCAAAGCAACTGGTCTTCAGAAGACCAATAGTGGCATGTTTCACTTTCATTCCAGTCTGGTATTTTGTTGGGGTAACATAGAAAGTCTACCAATACAGGCTTTCAGTTTGCATGTCTGGCAGAACTTTACTAAAACTAAATTCACCTTAGAAGAATGAAGTGCAAAAAAGTGAAAATATGGTTTTTAATATTAAAGAACATACCCCATGCTTCCTACAATACTCACTTTTCCTGATTCCATGAGGGGCAAACTATGAGGTGATCCTCTTTCTACTAAACGAACTCTGCAAAACATATATATATATATATATATATATTTGTTATTTATTTTTCAAAAGACTATTTGCATTTCATTTTTACTTCAAAGCTATTTTTAGAATGATATCTAGGAGAACATAATGGTTGCAATAGCAACACTATATCAGCTATGCTATTAGATCTATGCAGTGGCACATGGTATGCAGAAAAGGAACAAAAGCAGCCCCAAGTTTTTCAGCTTAGATAGGATTAGAACTGAATGAATTAAAACAAAAAGGTGTCCTAAACATTTGCTCAAATATAATCAGAACTCTTCAGTAGCATTCAACCTTTTCTTCATTTTCAGTCATTTTTATTCAGTTTCTAATAAATATCTGCACAGTCTCAAATACATTCCCAAAAAGTTGTTCTTGAAGTAATTACATGACATCTTGAAACAATTGATTTTGTCTTTTCCTATTAAAAGAATTTTAGTCCCTTACGTCAAGCAAAAAAAACCCCTCAATCTGTGGTTGTTACAAACCATGAGTAATGAATAGCCAAAAAACAGAAGAATGTCATAGTACATGATTCATGGACAACCCCCAGGCTGATGGAGATTAGCGTTTGCCACCCTGGTGTTTGGAAAATTTCTTAACATTACAAAGAGCTTTGTAAAGTGGAAATCTTATTTTTGCTCTAAAGGATGTGCCTCCCTTCAACTCTGACTGAAGCATTTGCATTCTTTATTTCTGTGGATACTAGATTCTTTAACAAATAAACTCTAGATGATACAGCACAGGATCCTGGAACTTTTCATTTCATGTGTATTTTATTGGCGTTACCCTTAGAGGGTAATAAACTGGTAGAAGGTATGGTTGGTGGAGTCTTAAGAAGTTAAGCTATTCTGTAACAAAATAGTTAAGAAGATATCTTTTGGGATCAACTTCTGTTGGGAAGTGTGCAAGCTTTCGGGCCACACTGCTCACTTCATCAGAACTATAGAATGAGCGATGCAGGAGTGCTTTTCATGTATGTATGAATGTACGCGAACCCACACTCACCCTGCATTGCTCAGGTATCATCTGAACTACATTGTCTTCATCTCTTACATTTGGGACTAACCTGGCAACTACCCTCTCTCCCTACTGCAATTGAAAAGAAGTTTCTCCAGCAAAATAATTGCTGGTGCATGTTTGCGGAGGGGTGAGGATGATGACAAGGGGGATGTAAGCGGCTTTTGGCGAAAGCTGGCAGCAACAGTACTGGACATGTCCTTTGTGGTTTGATAGTGGACATGTCCTTTGTGCTATGCTCGGAAATGGGACACTATTTGCCCTTCTACTTGCTGGACTTATCCCCTCAGGGTTGAGGAGAACAAGTCAGGGAAAACATATAGAAAAGCTCAGACGACTCAGCACTAGGAAACTTGTTAGCTGCTGTGCCAAGAATCACATACAAAAGCTAGCACTTTAATCAACTACAAAAGCTATTCAATGGATAAGCAAGAGTTCAGAAACATTGGGAGATGGAGTATTGTGCAAGGTGGAAGAGATCCAGTCAAGTAATGGAGCCTTGTAGAACAGTCTCTATTGTCTTTGTCTTTAAACACCAGTGACCAGTTGTCTTTGGACTGGGGCAAAGGAAAGACGACCCTAATTAACATTTAATTTGACTATAGAAAGTTTTTTAAAAATGGAAAAGTTTAATCAGCATCTAGTTATATAGATAACTAAACTTACACTGAAGTATTTAATACTTTTGTGTGCTGAGTTTCAAAGTAGTGATGGAGAGAAGCAAATTCAGACAGTAAATTTGGACATAAAGCAATTCCAGTGTCACTTGTATCACAACAGAGTACAGTCAATTAAAATTAAGAGCAAGTAAGACATGAAGAAAGCATGCATGAGAAGGTCAGATTCAGGCAGATCTTTTCCCCAGTAAAAACTCAAACTCTGGACAATCAGCAGCTCTTTCTTTGGAAATGATCAAGGAACTCTTAGTGTAAGATTCATTTTGTCTACAGGTAGCTGTCTGATCCTCACAGAGTTCTACCACAGCACAAATCCCTTTGAAATGAATGGGGCTTGCAGAGTGGCTTGAGGAATGAATCTGAAAAGAACATATTCGTACTTAAAGAGACACCCGTCAATTCAATCTTTTCTTTTCTTTTTGCGGAGGGGGGGGGGGGGGGGGTTTTAAAAAGAAAACTTTCCCAAATGCATCGTGACCTCATTATGATGGTGTGTATGGGAACCATGACTCACACCATGTTATGAATGAATTCATGCTGCAATGACATGTTATAATGAGCTGTAACATATGTATCTACAGTGCTTCGCACATTGGGGCTCTGGAGCCATAACTGCCAAATACAACATTTAGGAAATTCCACCCAGATGAAGATGAGCTGCTGCTCCCCAATAAGCTAGGTACCTCGGTATTAGACCCGTTTTACCCCATGCACCTTGGAGGCCATCTAACCCACCACTGAAGTCATCTTGGGAGGCCACCTGGATGATGCTATGTAGTCTTACCTAAACCAAATCTTCCCTATATATTCCAATGAGATCTTAATCTCTTATCTATTAAAAACAGGTCTTACCTCTGTGTCTGGACTATTAACAGAGAGATTCTGGCACTGAAGCTCAGATGGTCGTGTTCAGAACGCAAATTCTTGAGAAATGCTATTTAAATACACGCTCTCTCCAATCAGTTAAATGGAATTTAGTCCTTGGTCTTTGCATTGCGATTAAGTTTTAGAAATGAAGAATATGCTATAGTCAATTTTTGGCTTTTCCTTTTTTCTGAACAGAAGTGTATTTTCCCAACTACCAGAAAGACAAGAGAAGTTTATCTGAACGCAGAACGTGGGACAATTCCTACCAGAGTTTGATAGATTGATCTTTCTTCCTATAAAAGCAAAATGGCATCAAATCCCAGTAAAGATGTTTTAAGAGATCAGTAAAACCCCATCCCACTCAGATTTTACAGAGGCTTTACTCATGCAGAAAGCCACAACATTTCTGTTCAAAAGAGATCAGTCGGATAAGTCATAAATCCCCATGTAATGGAGCTTATATTTACATTATAAAACAAAATGGATACCATGTAGACACAGTGTTCAGTCTACTGGAAACAATAAACTTTGTTTAAAAAGTCTGGCTCACAGGTGAGAGTCATGCTAGGATTTCAGAAGATTTATCAAATCAGATAATAACCACCATTGCTCAAAGTACCATTTCAACTGAATGGAAGCCATTGAAGTGGTAGTGAAAACTGCTTGGATTATGAGAAAGAAAATCTGCCAAAGCAGTGGAGAGGGCTGCTCTGGTAACCTCAGGAGGGGGGTGGGTGGGGGCAGCAGCAGGAGGCCTCAAGCAGTTTGGTAGAAGATGAGTAGGGGCTATGCCCCATCCATGGCTTACTAGGTCAACTGTTGAGTTTTGAATTTTAAACACGGATGGGTCTCCTTTACTATCTCTATGCCTGCAAGAGTAGACGGGGGTATTTTACCCGTGTGAATATTCCTATTTTTGCACCTTTTAGAAAGTAGATACAAAACAAACAAACCATGAGCAGGGAGAGGTTTCAGCCATGTGGGACTAGGGCTATTTACTGGACTGTAGTTTCTATGACACAGATTGATTACTAGGATGGGCAAACAGAATGCGGTTTGGATGTTCGGTCGTTCAGTTCGAAACCCGAGTTCGGGTTTGATGGTTCGGTTCAGCCGAATTCGGGTTGGCCGAACTGTCAAAAATAGCACTATCGAAACTGAAATGAAACCGAAACCTAATTTTTGGCCCTGAAAAGACGTTTTTCCTGCCCTCAAACTCATCCGAACATGACCGAACTGTTCGGTCATTTGAGAGTTCGATTCGGACATCCGAACAGACCGAGTTTAGTCCAAACTCCAAACATCCGAACCACGTTCACCCATCCCTATTGATTACTCCATTCCTTGACCAGAAATTGTATTGGTCTACAACCCAATTACTCAAGTTCCTACCATGTAACAGGGGAATTGCTGCTCCACAATAAGCTAGGTACCCCCGTGCCTGTTTTACACCGTGCATCTTGGAGGTCATCTAACCCATCACTAAAAACATCTTGGGAAGCCCCTTGGATGGTGCTATGCCATCGTACCAAAACTAATATATTTCAATGTGATCTTAATCTCTTAAGAACAGGATGTGTCTATTCTCTGTGTGTCTATTAACAGGTAAATATCTATTAACAACAGATAAATCTTTTGGCACTGAAGCTCTGATGGTCATGTTCACAACACAAATAATTGAGAAATGCTATTTAAACACACACTCTCTCCAGTCAGTTAAATAAAATTTGGTCCTTGGTCTCTGTATTGTGATGAAGTTTTAGAAAATTTATTTATATTTACTTTTAACCCGGACCCTCCTGCTCACACGGCAGCTCGGGGAAGCTCACAATTAATCAAAAATATACAATATAAAAACTCAACAAAATACGTCCACGAATAAGTAAATAAAACTCATTAAAAGTGTGGAAATAAAAACCTCCCCCCAACCCCTCCCACCCTTACACCTGTCTTACACTGTCTCCAGAAAGAGGGGAAGTCTGGGGCCAGACGGGCCTCCGTTGGAAGGGAATTCTATAGCCTAGGTGAGGCCACAGAGAACTCCCTTCCCCTCGTCGCCACCTGGGGGACTTTGAGTTGGGTGCCCCCGGTTGACTGCAGGGGTCGCACCAAGGCCCAAGGTGGTCCTACAGGTAGGCAGGGCCCAAGTCATTTAGGGCTTTCTATGAAATGAAGAATACGTTATGGCCACTTAATTATTTAAATTTTGTGGGGTTTTTTTTTGGTTTTTTTTAAAAGAAAATGCAATGAGGCTGTTCCTTTTTCCTGCTACTAGAAACTCAAGAAAAGAATTTTATCTATACAACCCAATTACTAAACCATGTAGCAGGAAAAAAGGAGTTTGAGCGATAGCTGCTTTTGTGGCTAATGGCAGGTCGGGTCAGGGAAAACGTTAGGAAAATGTAGGGATGACTTGGTTTTTTTTTCCTTTGGTAACAAGTTTACTGAATTCCTGTCAACCATAAAGAGTATAAATTTGGGATGAAGTTCATAGGAATATTATATTGCATTGTAATGCTTTAATTTTATTTCATGGTTTATTTTTGAGATATGCCCGATTATCTGGTTAGTGGTCCAAATATGGTCAAAGGGCTATTATAAAAAACTTGCAAGTTCTACTAACTAGTGCAGCAGTGGGTAACTTTTTCCCTCCCCGGGGGCCACTTTGAAAGCTTGCACAAGCTTCGAGGGCCACAGAGAATTTGGGGCAGGGGTTTTTAAGGGACGCACTCAAGGAAAGGAGGGCCCAAATCACGGATCTGTGCCATGGAACTGTCCCCTATCCTTGTTTGCATGACCTCATCTCTGCTCCCTTCCCCTGAGCTCAGTTTTTCAGTGATTGGAGGTAAAAATTGGATCCAAGGGCCAGATCCAGGAAGTGGAGAGGGGACACATAAACACTTGCCGTGGGCCGCATTTGGCCCCCGGGCCTGAGGTTCCCCACCCCTAAACTAGTGGAATGTCCAGTAGATACTAACTTTACATTGTGCTGATTGTGAACACTGTTCCAATTTCAAATGCTAAATAAGTTTTCTTTTAAACTTTCATCTGAAATTTATCTCAAGGTTTTATTGTTTTGTGTGGCAACTTCATATTTTTGTGTGTGTATTTTTATCTTGTGAAAGCTAAGTCAGCCAACACAAATTTACTACTACTGGGGACTGCCAACTGAAGAAAAGAGACAAATAGAGAAAATCAGAAGCGACAGCAGTTGAGAGTCAATGAACTCTGGGTTACAGTTTATATAAAGTCATTATTAAAAGCCATACTTTGAGTTCAGTTTATAGCTCCATCTCTGGTTTAACCAACCAGCCTCATATTTAAAGGGGGGTGGGGGTGGGAAATCAATTCTGTGCTCTCACAGGCAGTGGATTGCAAATTCCGCTGTGCAATCTCCAGTCTGCTAACAAGGGTGAGAAGTGGGGGCTTTCACATCTCCTCCCATCAGTGTGGGCAGTTGACTTTTGCCTATGCCATTTTGCCCCACACCTCCCTCCAAAGAGAACTACGCCATTCATGCTCCTCCACTCGACCATGCTACCTCACCCGTCTTACTCACCTTTGTTCCCACCCTCCCTCTCACCTACTTCTGCTTCTTCTGTTCCCAGTCTCTGTGGCCTCCTCATAGGATCCCTACTCCCATGTAGATCAAACTCCTCCCCATTTCCCAACTCTGCTGTCCCACACAGAGCCAGTGGCAGTGTGAGGGCCCTTGTGGTGGCTTTGTCTAGGGTTGCTTTTAGACAATCGCGTATGTCCACCCTCGATCGGCGACCCAGTCAGCTTGCAGTTGGAAATGGATGCGCGGCACCCACACGTGCATAAATCGGCGGTGGTGTCACGTGTAAACCCGCCTCCTGGTAGTTTTGAAAAACAAGCGCGGGCACCGCCACGATTGTCTAAAAGCGCCTATGTCTGGTGCTTGGGGAGTACCAGAGTGCTTGGACAATGTGTGAAAGTGCTTCCCAAGCCAGCTTGGGAGCACTTTGACAGAGTCCTTCATCCATTAAAGTCAATGCGAGCTGGGATTGAATAATTATCGCAATTTCCATTGACATGAATTAAATTCAATTGCAGAGGGAAAACTTAGTTTATGCATATTATGCAAATCATTTATGCAAATTATGCAGTGCTCCCAAGTAGTCACTTACTTCACACTCCAGTACTCATGACTGGGAAAAGGTTGAGAACCCCGCCCTATGGGGTGAGGGCCAGGTGGGTAGGACTGGCAGCGCTGCTCTTCATGCCCCTTCCCCCCAACCGGGTGTCTCTGGACACTACCAGGTATGCACAAGGCTTCACCCACTTTCATGGTGCTGGGTGGGCAGGAACTGGGAACTTTCTGTGGCAGTGGCTATTGCTGCTCCTCTGCTCCCTTCTCTCTGCACCCCTCAACGCTGCTGTGTGCATGATGTGGATTCTTGTCCCCTCACTGGATCACCTCTTGCACCCCCCTCAGGGGGATGCACCCCATCCACCTTTTGGGAACCACAGGCTGACATGTGCCTCCTATTGTGAGGCAGTACATTCCAGCAGCGGCCAAACTGCGGGTCAAGCGCTGCACATGGCTCACGGGCAGTTCAGGGGTGGCTCTCGGCCAGGGCTGGTCTCAGACCGTGCACATCCTTAACAGTCTTACGGCCCATTTCACTGTGCTCGAGTCTCAGCAGCCAGAGTAGCAGGGCATCATCAGCTACGCTACCCAATCACGAAGCAGGAGAGGTTTGCGGGCCCCCCTTCTTTGCAATTCCACACCCCTCCTCCCAATCTCCCTTCCTTTTCGAGATGCATTTCCACTGTATTGCTTTACTGCCTAGTAAGGGGTATTGGCATTCACAGATCCCCATGGTTTCCAATGGACATTCCTTATCCTTCATTTAGCATGCTTTTCAAGCTCATGTGGCTCTTACTTTGGCCCAGGTAAGACCACAGGAATAGCGTGTTGCGCCCCACTCCACCCTAGTCCATTCACCACTCCTTGGCATCCTGCTTCACTTTGCTTCCTTGGGCTCCCTTTCAGTGTGGCCCACCTAAGAGCCTGCAGGCCAGGCCATTAAAGGAGGGAGACTGTAATGAATGGGAGTCTATAGGAACTGCAAAGGGCCACAGAGAAAGGATTCTTGGGCTGGAGGTTCCCCATCCCTGCTCTAAATCCATAGACTTACCTACAGTCTGCCCTACTGCCTGCTCGATGCTCATTCGTTTTAGTTATTCTACAGTGATATTCTAGTAACCAAAATTCATTGCTTTAGGTCAGACAGAAATTTGGCCTAACTATCAGAAGTCTCAAATCCATTCATAAGGCAGAGGTCAGCAGTTATGAAGTGGAGCCATTAGGAACAATAAAGCTCTCTGCCCACAAACAGCTTAGATACATTTTATTGCCAATGTTTCCAGCTCTTCCTCATCCACATTTCAGTTTCCTACCTCTCATAGGCCGTTTTTACATGATGGGTGGTTGTCAGCACGGCAGATGTAGGTGGCATGTGCCCCTTTATACGGACACACCCTCATGTAACCTACAGACACCCATCTTCACCCATGGAGCATCCTCCGTTCTGTCGTAGGGCTCCGTGCGTGGAGGTGGGTGTGGGTCGGTGTGCAGCGGGTGTGCGGCAGGAGCACGCATTCACACACAAACACCCACCATTCGTGGCGTTTACACAGGTGCACACCCGCCGCACACCCATTCTGTTTACACAGACTGCCCCCTGCCGCTCATCTGTGCGAACACCGAGTGGCGGCCGGGGGCGACCATTTAAAAAAACCAATGTTTCACCTCCAATAAGAACAACAAGTGGTTTCTACATTCTCAGCCTAACAGCATTAATAGAAAAGATTCCCTGATATTCTAAGTACAGGAGGATTTTTTTAGAGGCTGCAATTTCTAACTTCTCCCTGTCATAAGGTTAAGTGCAATTTACACACTGGAAAAGTCATTTAAATGTATTTTGTTTAAGCCAATTCACCTTTCAAACAGTTTTCAACCTTTTTTCCAAAAGTTATTTGCATTTATGTCATCCCTGCCTATTCTTCCTTATTCCTCTGAGGATAAGCTTTGGTGAGATTTTCCATCTCGAGAATCTTGCGCAAATCGGCATTCTCGCCAGCATTCTCATGAGATTCTCAAAAATGGCCGCCAGGTGGCTGCGCATGTGTAAAATGGCCACGGCAGGCATTTTGTGCATGCGCAGAAAGTTCTGGGGCTTTCGAGAATCTTGCAAGAGTCTCAAACCTCGAAAAACACTATGCATGTACAAAATAGCCACTGGAGGGCCACGCAGGTGCAGAATGTCCGCGGAAGCCATTTTGCACATGCGTAGAGCATCTCATAGAGAGTCTCAGAATCTTGGTGAGATCTCGCCAGGGTTGTGAGAATCTCGCAGTGTTCTCACAAGAGTGGTCTTCATTCTTGTTTCAGCCCTACTAACGAAACAGCAGGACCACGTTAGACAATAGACACAAGCTAATAAGTATCAGCCGGAAAGAAGTGCCCATCTCCATATTCCACAGCAGTTGCTAAAGAGGGGAGGAGGGGGAGAAGAAACTCGAACACTAGAGAAGGAAACAGACCAAAAATGAAATTGTAGAGAGAAGACATTACCTCCTTTCACCTCTAGACAAGCAAGTCCTAATATGAATATTTTGGGAATAAAGGGAACATGAAGTCAGAATTTTAAGTGTTGTTCCTGCTAGCACACATGGCTGTGCAATTGTGCATCTCCTCTGGTGGTCTGAACACTTGGGGTTGGGGAGAAAGAAAAAAAAAAAAAAGACAAAGATCCCAAGGCAGACCCCTGTAGCACTGATTCATGTGTTGGAATCTTGCTTCCAACGACCATAGCTCCCATCAGGCCTGCAGCCTACCCCTCTCCCTTTCAGCCAAGGCTGCAATTTAGAAAGTAAAGAACTATGAGCTGCTGCTATATTGAGAAGTCACACATGGTTACAGCATGGAGCAGAACCTAGGATTCCAACACAGCAAGCCCCAACCATAGCTATCCAGCCACCACCATCCTGTTCTAGCTTTTTAAAAGACCGACTGGGCAACACGTGAAGCCTCTCTCTAGTGACTGAATTAAAAAGACAGAACAATAATTTCTCAAAATGACAAGAGCTTCTTTGTAAAGGAAGTATGAAGGTCAAGAGACTAAGGTCCATTTCAAGCAGACGCCCCCCCCAACCCTCGCACATGCGTGTGTGGTGTGTGTGTTCATTTGAACACCACGGCTGGGGTGGGGGATGGGTGGGCATCCGTTTGAATGCCACAGCCAGTGGGTGGGGTGGAGTGCGCGCTACCCCCCACCCATCACCCACACTGGGCGCCAATGCCAGATCCTCCGTGCGTGGAGATGGGTGGGTGTCCATGGGACTGCACCTACACGCACTACCTACCCACCGCGCCGCCCACACACCTGCGCCCATTTGAAAAGGGCCTAAGTCTGATTTATGTTGAGATATTATGTGCATGTGGCTGAACTTTTTCACATTTGTTTTTTAAAATATTTGTTCAAGCACTAACCTCCAAAGCATACAAGGGGCTTTAAATCTGCCTATGTATTTTTACGTACATTAAGTCTCTCTACATGCTGGAAAATGATATTGGCGAGTACCCTGCTTTTAAGTAGTGCTTTGCCAGCAGCTGAAAGTTTAGCGGTTAACAGCACTTCCTGTTAAGCACCAGTTTCAGCTAGGTCTGCAGTCTAGTAATACTTCACTGAAAACACTAATACAAAAGCAGTCTAGCAAACTGCATGAAAACTTTTACCTCAATTATTTTAAAACAAATTTTTACAAAATTCTATCTCACAATACAGTAATTCGTTTTTGTACCTGGACTCATTTGTAAAACATGCAGTCTTATGCAAGGTGGGTACAAGGTGGTAAATGGAAGTAACTGAAGTTATAGCTGAAGAAAACTGGGTTTGTGGGGGTGTTGGGAGAGGGGCCTTTTTTGAACGGACGCAGTGGGTGGATGCGATGGTTGTGCACTGGCGGCGAATGAAGATGGGTGTGCGGCCTTTTCCATGGGTGCACACCCACCTCCACCCACAGAGTCTCCTCCGGTTTGCCGGATGGCTCCATGGGTGGTTGGTGGTTGGAGATGGGTGCTGCGCAGGAACGTGCATGCACCCCCACCCACCACTCGTGCGGTTTGCACTGATGCACACCCATCCCCGCCTCGCCATCGTGGCATTTGCATGGACGCCCCCCCGTACCGCACACCCACCTGCACACCCAGCAGGGTTGGGGGTGTCCATGCAAAAATTGCCATGCACGTCTGTGTTTATAGGAGCTGGAAGTGTCTGGGGAAAGCTGGGTGCTTTGTAAAAACCAACAGGATATGAGAGGGATACGGGGGTCAAGATCAAGTTAAGAACGTGCTTGCAAGAGCATAGAGTCTGGCCACTTCCAGACCTCCCACCCCCTCCCGCGCATATTCTGGCTGTAGGAGGGAATGCGCAGCCAGAATACGTGCGGAGTGCTGCCGGTCTGAAAGCCGCTGCCGCCGCCGCCCCCCTCATGCGGCTTTGCCAGAAAACACCCGCAGCGACACAGAGCAGGATTTTCAGAAAGTGGCCATTGTGCCACCTGGGATGTTGCAGGGGAAGACCAAGGATGGGGAGTTCGTCAGAAGTGGGATGTATCTGGAATATAGGAGTCGGAATGTCTGAAGTGGTACGTCTGTGGGAATAGGGAGCTACCTGAGGTCTACCTAGCGGGCCAACATCTGGTGGCCGGGGAACAGACGTAAAAAGGGCCTAAGGCAGAAAAAAGCACCAAAAAAGGTCCACCATAATTTGATCAATTTTATATAGGATGGGAAGCAACCACCGCAGAATTTACAAGGCTAACCGCTATCTTCATTCTGGGTAGCTAGCACCCAGAGACTCGGAAAATGAGACTGTTCCCACCCTCCCTGCTCGAGAAAGATCTTTTCTACTTCATTTTCTTAGAGGAGTTAAACAGTCGAACAGTTCCATCTCTATTTTTATTCCCATGTCTGCTCCTCGCCTTCCTCGGTTTCTGTTCTCATTTCAATTGTGCTGCTCACCGCTTACTCTTCCAGTTCACCCATTCTACCCAGTTTCTTCCTGTATTCTTGCTTTGTCTTTACCAATGTGATATTTGAGTGCACGGAGGAGGAGTATGAGCAATCTGGAAGCGGTTTTTGATGCTGTTCAAATACACCCACATACTCTTCCTGCGTGCCCTATGGCATTAATGCACACTGGAAAAGAGCAAGCATGTCGGAAGAGTTATTCATAGTCCCTCTAAGGCAAAAGGTCACAACTAATGAGGCCATGGATCAACTCTGGTAGGTTAGGTAACATGAATAGGTCTGATGGGGGGTGGGGGTGGGATGAGATACAGGCTCCAAAACCAATGCCTCTGCAGCAGCCCCTGTGAATAATAAGAACTGGAGATGCTAGAGTCAAATGTATCCCTGGCTTCTGAGCCTGGCATAACAAGATGGGCATCCTGCCAAGGATTTTTAATTCCAAGAGCTGTATTATTAGAAACCAGGCAAGATTATCTATCTATAAAGCATGTTTCAGGAAGACCACAAACAATAAAACAGCATCGGATATAGCTAGAATAGTGTAATTAATGATTTTTTTTATCTTGGGGCCTATATCTCAGTAGTAATAAACCAGGACCCATGTTCACTGAGGTTTCCCCATTGATGGCGCCTAGGGAAAGGCAGTTAACACAGGTCCTTGATAATAAAGATTGCCTCCTCTTATTTAATCTGCAAAGCCAAGATATTTTTAGACGTTGCCAGTGGGTTTAAGTTTTACAGAAGCTTCCTGAACCCCAAGTCTGGTTAAAAAGACTAACAAGGATACAGACTAGTGCTGCTGTTGATACACTGCTCTGTTCTTACAGCGATGATAGCCTGAATATGTTTAGTACCTTCTCTCGTCTCATTATAACTGAACTTGTATTAGGAAGAGGGAACAGAGTGTGTGTGTGTGTGCTGGGTACACCCATCTACATGGTGAACCTAGCAAGGACTGCTCTCTAGTCTCTCCCCCCCCAGCATGTAAAAGGGAAAGTGGTTACCGCAAACTGCATTTACCCCTTCCAACTCTGACCATTTCTATGCAGATATCTTTCCCCCCTGTAGGTTCCTCTCTATCCCTTCAGCTGTCTCTGTGCTGAACCTCTGGTCCAAAAGACATTCAGCAGTATCGCTACCAATTTCAATCAGAGAAGCAATCAGAAAGTTGGTCCACGAAGAAATAAAGTGTTGTTGTGAGCCAGCTTGAGCCTCAAGAGATCTATCTTGGAATAGTAATCACTGCTGATACGCCAGCACTGGGAAAAGCTTGCAGCACTACGCTGTAGCTACACAAAGAAACTCTTCTTCAGATCACGATTCTAATGAAGATGGAAAGATGCTAGTGTTATTTAAATGCACCTCCCTGTAAAAGGCAGGCAGGCTTCCTACAGGATATTTAGGAGCGTGTTTTATGTCATCCTGTTCAACATGTATATGCAGCCGCTCGGCAAAGTGATCAGAGAGTTTGGGGTGAGGTGCCATCAGTATGCGGACGACACATAACTGTATCTCTCCTTTTCAACTGACCCAGGCCCAGCTGTCTCGGTGCTTACCCGGTGTTTGGCAGCTGTGGGGGACTGAATGAGGGTTAATCGACGGAGACTGAATCCTAACAAGACAGAGGTGATGCTAGTGGGTAGGTCAGTGGAGTTGACAGCTCCATCAATTGATGGAGTGTGCCCTCCGCTGACGTCCCAGGTGCGGAACCTGGTGGTGATCTTCGATGTGCAGCTCCGCCTGGATCTCCAGGTGGAGGCTGTGGCAAGGAGTGCCTTCCGCCAGTTACATCTGGTGAGGCAGCTTCGGCCGCTGGTTTCGGTTCCAGACCTGGCCACGATCATCCATGCTTTTATTACCTCTCGATTAGACTACTGCAATGTGCTCTACGTGGGGCTACCTATGGTGATGGCTCAGAGGTTGCAGCTGGTGCAGAACGTGGCGGCCCGGCTCTTGGCGGGGCTGGGCCGCCGGGAGCACGTTACACTGGTGCTCTGGTCTCTGCACTGGCTGCCAATAGTCTTCCAGGCCCGATTCAAAGTGTTGGCTTTAACCAATAAAGCCCTACACGGTCTGGGCCCTGTTTATCTGCGAGACTGCCTCACCCCCCCGGGCCCTAGATCGGCCCCTACGGTCGGCTGGGGGTACGCTGTTGGAGGTCCCCCGGGTGTCCACACAGGGCACGGCGTTCTCGGTTGCCGTGCCTGTGGAATTCCCTCCCAGTGGGGGTGTGTCTGGCCCCAGACCTTCTGGCCTTCCGTAAGAACTGCAAAACCTGGCTGTTCCGTCAGGCATTTGGTGTGGGAGAGGGGTAGGTTGGAGACTGGTGGTGGGTCATAGTTGTATGTTTGTGTTTTGTTTTATGCTGGATATTTAAAATATTAGAACTGTTTTTATATTTTATAACGTTGTTAGCCGCTCTGAGCCGCTTAGGTGGGGAGAGCGGGATATCCGTTTTGTGAAATAAAAATAAATAAATATTTAAATAAGCTAAATGATGGGGTTTCTGCCACTTCTCTTAGGGGATATTCCTCACTAATAGAATTTACTGTCAGGAGGCACTTCCCCTTTCCCGATATTTTGCACAAAGCAGAGGTGCGCAAATGGCAGCTCAGGAGAGACATGCGGCTCTCGCCAGAAGTGCCTGAGGGGTGGGTGTCCATGCAGCTTCCTCAGAAGAAAAGTCGAGCTGCCATTTTGGCAGCTGGAGCCCCATGGGAGCATACCCTGTGCTTCTATCGCTGTAGCCTGAACCCACCGCACTTCCTAGGAGCCAGAACTTTGATGCGAGGGAGGAGCTAGGGGAAAGCAGTGCTACTCTGTCCCTGAAACTGGGGCCACAATTGAGGTCATGCACGCTGTAGCTCTCAGTGATACGAACATTTTGGTAAGTGGTTCTTGGGCTTGGGAATTTTGCCCACCTCTGGCATAAAGTATCATTAGGATCGCGCACAACTGTTAATTCCTCTGTTAGTATCTCCCCTGTTTATCTATAAAGCAGGGTTAGGCCTACACCCTTAAAACAAGTCTAGTTTGGCCAAGTGAAGGTAAAACTAATCCTTCACAAAAATCAACCCCACCAAAATCAGTCATGTTTACTATCTCCTCCATTTTCCTCTCGCCTTTTGAGCTCTTTGCCCTTCTAAGTGGAAGCTTCCTATCGTAACTTCTAATCCCCATAGCTATTCTGATCAGTTTCAGATTGCCCAGACCCCCTGCCATTCATGCCAGCACTGAGCACCTGGTGGATCTAGGTCAGATCAATCTTCTACCCTTCAGGTGCAGTGCCTCATCTCGGTTCACTTCCTTGAGCTCCGTCTTTCAATGCTGGAGGGTAGGGACGGATCTGGCTACATCCAGAAATTGGAAACAGACTGGGGGGAGGGAAGGACAACAAAAATCAAGCAGCTGTAGACCATTTTTGGTGTGCAGGCTGAAGATTTCCCACCCCGATGATGTTTCTGACCCTATGTGTTTGGGGCTAATGACTGAGAAAGACTTGCTTTTTATATTGTAGAGAAAAGCTGTTTTTAGACAAGCGGGTCATGCGGCTTTCGAAAATCCTACGGGTCGGGATTAGACAAGACATTTCACGCTTTAAAACTGGTCACGCGTTCTTTTAAAACCGCAAAACTAAATACTTAGCGAGGTATTTAGTTCGCTGTTTTAAAAGAACGCGCAACCGGCTTTAAAGCGCGGAACGTTTTGTCTAATTCATTGCCTGAAGGATTTTCAAAAGTCACGTGAGCAGGTCGCACACTCTTCTAAAAGCGGCCAAAGTAAGGTCGTCGTGTTGGTCCCAAATACAGGCAATAGAGACAAAGTGCATAAGAACATATGATGTGCCATACTGGGTCAGACCAATGGTCCATCCTGTCTCCAACAGTGGCCAATCACGGTGGCTTGGGAGAAGCATCCAACAGGTCACAGTAGTACAGTGATATCTTTTATTGGACCAACTACAGTGAGTGGAAGTTAGGGTTACCATACCTCCCCTTTAAAAGAGGACACTTATGAAAAATGCATGGTGCAGGGCAGCATCGGTTCCAGTGCAGTCCTGCACCATGTACTTTCCATAAGCATCCTCTTTTAAAAGGGGAGGTATGGTAACCCTAGTGGAGATGTGCAAGCTTTCAGACCTCACAGGGTTCAAATTCCTGACTCGCCTGAATGAAGGCCCGCCCCTGTGAGGTCCGAAAGCTTGCACACTTCCACCTTCTGGAGAAGCTATCACTGTACTGCTTTGTCTCGATTGCTATTTTTTGTCAACTTTAATAAAAAGTACCAAAATTAGGTACCGATATTTGCTTTTAACTAGAACTTTGATTCTCTTTTGATTAAAAAAAACAAAAAAAACCCTGCAATACTTGTATAGCCACTGCCAGTGCCCGAGTCCCTTCTTTGGTCTGATTTGTGAGGCTATGGCTGCTCCCTATCAGCCTCTACCTTCCCAGTTTTTTAAGGGGGGGGCAGGGGAACACTGCAACCAGCAGACCAGATCACCCTGCAATCCAAGCTAAACAGCTTCCTACTCATTAACAGCAGCCAGTTACCATCTTTTGTTTTTTGCTGAGTCCAACATGTAAATGCATAATTTAAATCCAATAAAAATGTTAACCAGATCAATGTTGTAAGGAAGGATGCAGCAATGCAGTGCTGCCCATGTTGAACATGACCTATGGCAGGTTGTAAAGAGTGCCCTGTGTCTGAAAGAGACTTCTAAAGGGAGCGATTAGCACTCTGCAGAGTCCTACAGGGAATGGCCACTACAATAAACCATCTCTGCAAGGCTCAGGGTCAGCACTTTTTCCACGACTGGTAGTATATAGCCCCTCGCTAGCACATTGGCACTAAAAGAGAAATTTTAACAGCTGTTTAAGACAACCTCCCTAGTTTTCTTACAACCAGGTTGATTTTATGCAAATTTAGAGTTTTAATTAATCAGAGATTTCTTTCCCATACCCAAAGACTGCACTGTTCTTTAAAGAGTTATGTTAGCCAAAGGACTGCTGCAGGCCAATGAGGCCTCAGGAAGCAGTCATAGAAAAGAACGTCAGTCAGCCCAAAGGCGGGCAGAGATTACAATCCTACAGAGAGTGAAAGTAATATGCACAAAAAGGAGAAATAGTGGTCTCATTTTAGTTACACCACCATAAAAATATCTGTTTTCCAGAATGATTTCCTTCTAATCCAGCAGAATAACGGCTGCATAATTTATGCAACATTACACAGCAGTAGCCGTTCTCGCCCCACTGGATAACAACAGTCAGCTGCAGAGAAAATGCATTCAAAAATGAAATATCAGTTTCCTAGTACAAGTCGTGCACCCAACTGTAGTTTAAGTCTCTGGAAAAAGGGTGACAGCAAACCAAATCTTTTTAGAGAAGGCTGCCAACCCCGCCTTGCTTTTCCTGGTAGCCAACAACAGATGTAGGAAAGATTGAGAACGGCTGACAAGAAAACCACGCCGACTCAATAAACTATTAAAATGCACCTGTCATTCTTCATTCATAAATATTCTTTAGAGCTTTTTATAATGAACTACTCTGTATTTATCTCAACTTTGTGGAAAATGGGGGGAGTGGGGAGGACAGGGAGAAAAATCATAAAAAGCCATTGTTAAAACTGACATTTCCCAGCCAGTCTACAGACTGTGTACGCTACGCCTTTGTGGTTGGCGTTCACTCTAGCTTGTTATTTGACCTGGTGCCCTCTGGTATGCTGCAGCATTTTGTTGGCTAGAACCTCAGGGAGTGCACTAGATTTTCCTTTTAAAAATAATCCTTCGAAAAGGCAGGTTCTGCTTTTTCTAGTCTCGGTAGATTCATTTCTAGTACCACTACTCTGTCACCATTTTGCAGAAGGGGCACTTTTCTTCAGTTTGATGGCAGTTCACTCCTTTCTAAAGAGTATTATGGCTTACGTTTTCCCCTCTAATCTGTTCCCTAGGCTCTCCCATTATATTATAATCAAACAGCTATTTTAAATACAAAAAAGTGATTCCAATGGATTCGGATTTGCAAAATGAATTCTGTTCGCTACTTTTTCAGATTGTTCTACCTATATTTTTTATCACTGCTTTAACAGAGGTCTGCTTTAGAGTACGACAACAACAGGCCTCTGAGAAAAACAGCAATCTTTGCTCATCCTTCAAATTAGGAGGAGGTGGTCACTTTTTGATCCTGATGAATTAAAGATCCTACACTTTTGCTGTCTGGCATTACTGTGACCAATATATAGCCATATTTTAAAAATAAATAAATAACCAAGCATGAGAGTGAGTAAGATAAAAATTCTTAGCAGTCACGTCTAAAAACCCAGAAGTCAAGAGCTTGAAGTAATTGTTTTTGACAGAGCCAGAGTTTTAGGCATTGCAGGTGGATCGTGTACAAAAAAAATAATCAAATCATACTGAAAAACTATTTCCAAATATATGTCTGAAGCTCAAGTTTAATATTTCTTCTGCTCCATGATGTGCACATATTTAGAATTTGTAGCCCCTCATAAGAAAGTCTTTCCCTGGCGGATTATCATCTCCTTGACAGTACCAAAAAGCTTTGAACTTTGCAGACCTCCAAATGAAGGCCGCCAAATGGGTAGGGGAGAGAAGGAGTCAATTTGCTCCAAGCTTTACACAAAAGGATGCACAAAGGCCTTTCCCCCCCACCCTCCTCCAGGAATGAAAAAGCTAAATGGGAATAAAAAACTACAGAATCAAAACACTAAAACCGATACGTGTCTTGCAAACTTTTTTTAAAAAAACCATAAACTAAATTTGTAACTAAAGGTGTGATCCATAAAGCCCTTATATAGCATCGCCCCCACTGAATCTCTGCAAGGCATCGAATGGGGCTCCTCTGGAGGGCTTTCTGCCCTGAGTTTCCAGGAACATCTGGCCAGCCCTCCCTCCCAACACTACAGAGTACGATCGATGGTAAGGCTAGGGGTGGCTGAAAGTATTGTATTTTTGTGCAAAAACTATCAAATCGAAAGTGTTCATAAAAAAGTGATACCAATGGATTTGGATTTCCAAAATGAGTTTTGTTCTCCACTTGTTCAGGTCCCAGCTCCTTAACAGAACTTTTGAGTAACCAGCCTCTTTGGGTCAGAACCTTATACAGCTTTGGAATCTCTCTCTCAGATCTCAGTTTGCCAGCTGTCTTTGTTTATAACTTGTTTCCCAGCGTCTCAGGGGGCCAGACAGAAGAAATCATGTCTAAGAAGCAGTATGAATGGGAGTACATCACTGGCATTGATTTAGACAATCCAATCTGATTATTTCTGTTACTTACTCCTTTGTCTTTAAGGACAGCCTTCCTTATTAGAAGCTGGAGACCAGATAGTTCAAATGATCATTGGATCAACGTCTGGTGGTGAGAATATGCAAGTTTTCAGGCCACATAGGGCCCTTCTTTAGGCATATAAGAAAGGCCCTCTGTGGCCCTAAACCTTGCATGTTTTCACCAACAGAAGTTGGTCCAATAGAAGAGATCATTTATTTCTCTGCTACATTTGGAATTTAAACTATACCTGTCTTCTTGGAGCTGGCCCATTGCCTCTGCTGTTGTTGCCCCCCTGAGACTACTAAAATCTAATGATCTTGTACGCAATGCTATCCAAAAAGAGATCCACATGCTAAAGTTAGAATCCAATTATCACAACTAGTGTTTCCATAAATAAGCGGAATATAATTACCGTGAGAACAGAGCTGCGATTCATGGAAACACGCCCCCCCCCCATCCCAGATAATGTGAAAAAGCAGCCTAAGTAGCTGACATCCCATTTGAAAAAGTGACAAAGTTGTATTAACTTTCAGTGAGACTTGTTTGCAAAGTGCCTAGACACACTAAAAAAGTTTGGCTGTGTATGTTCTGTAAGAATCTATACACATTCATGTTTAATTTCAGACGCTTTGCAGCTAAACACTAGTGACAATCAGTTCTGCTACACTGGTTTCATACAACAGAGGTGAAGGGACCGTGTCAGATAAGGTTGTCTTCTTCCCAATTTATTAGTCAAGCATTCAATATTAAGTTTCAGAAACACTGAATAAATGAACCAAGGCTTTAATTGATTAAGCAAAAAGTCAATATCAAACTCTAGGAGGCAAATTTTGGTAGGCAGGGCTTTTGTTTCTGTATAACCAAAACTGAACAGTTATTAATACATTGTAAACTGTGATATCCGTAACTCTGTACTTTTCTATGACATCCTGTAGAAGACCGAGACTCATTAATAGTACAATTGTAATTTGTCTCCTGCAAGTTTTATACTCATGTGATAGCACTTTTCTGTGTTCATCCTGTGAGCTCAGGTTACAATAATTGTGCATTACTGGTCTTGCAGTAACGGGTGTTGTTATTGTGTAAAATTTTGAACATAGGAATGCTGTTCTGAAACAAGTTTTATGCTCATGTGAAATTGTATCATGTATGTGGAAATGCTGGCACTATTACAATTGCTGATCAGTCCTCCAGGGGCCATCGTGACATCAGTAATAATCGTGGAAAAGAAACTTGCGGGAGATGCATCTCATGAGAATGGATACCCAGAAATTAATTCCACAATCCATGGGTATTTTTAGACGTTACGAGATCGCTGTTCACCACACTGAATCACAGTGGATCCCGTGTGGTGGCAGCAATCTTGCGAATGTCTATTTGCTCCCGGCCAGATGTTCACCACAGTGAACACCTGGCTGGGATCAAATTGACCACAATTCTGGAGGTGAGGCTGGCCTCACCTCCGGAATTGTGGTTAGGTTGGCCACGGTCGGGGATGGGGCTGACAATGGCCACAATGAACGTCTGCTTGCCAGCCCTGTCTCGAAATAGGGTCCCAACCACGGGACGGGATCGGGTGCAGCGGCCCCCGCCCATCTCCCCGAGGGCAGGAGGCCATGGACGCGCGGGGGGACGGGGCTGAGCGGCCAAACATTGCACCGCCTTGCGCCCTCCCTGATTCCCCTCTGCGATCATACCGGCACGTCTGATGGACGGCCGGTCTGATCACGGACCGGGATCGGAGATGGATCCCGGTCCAGGGTTCAGTGTGGTGGGCCAAAAGGCCCGCCACGTCTGAAATTACCCCATGATGTCACTAACAATAGTTCCAAAAATACAATCGTGGGAGATATGTCCCATGAGAATGGGTACCCAGAAATTAATTCCACGATCAGTGGGGTCGACCCCATGCATGCTGAGCTCTGCTCGTGCGCATGTAAATTGAAAGCACAATTGGACTGCGGCGAGTGACGTCACTGAAAATTGCAGGGGCAAAAACCCCCACACACAATCGCGGGAGAAAACATCTCCTGTGGAAGCAGTTATAGACTTTAGCTTCAGTGTGGAAGTTCACAGAAACAGCTTTTAGCAGTTGCATTTTCATATTATTATTATTATAAGCATTTATATAGCGCCAGCGATGTACCTGGCGCTTTACAAGGAGTAAGAGTCACGGTCCCTGCCCGAAAGCTTACAATCTAAAGACAGGGGAGGGGAGACAGGGAAGGGGGAACAGAGGGAGAGACAAGGGATGCAACAGTCATGAGGATGCGAGAGCTCGGGTACACATTCTTGGCTTGGTTACAGAGAATTGGGAGTTTGCAGATAGCAGGTGGGGGATAATCCTGGGTGGGGATGATTAGCAGGAGTTAGGAAGGGCGGAACGGAAGAGGTGGGTTTTGAGGAGGGACTTGAAGGTGTGGAGGGCAGGGAGGGAGTTCCAGGCATGCGGGGCAGCGAGGGAGAACGGACAAAGGCAGCTGGGGAGCAGGGGAGGGTGAGGGAGGGGATGGAAGAGGAGCGAAGGGGTCGAACAGAGGTTCGGAGAGAGATCAGGGCAGAGAGGTGGGGGGAGCGACGTTTTGAAGGGCTTTATAGGTGAAGACAAGGAGTTTGTGCAGAATACGCTTGGGAAGAGGGAGCCAGTGGAGAGAGGAGAGGAGAGGCTGCACGTAGTCAAAGCAACGGGCTAGGTGGATGATCCTGACAGCAGAGTTTTGAACAGAGAGAAGGGGAGAAAGGGGAGAGCGGGGAAAGCCAGCGAGGAGGTGGTTACAACAGTCAAGGCATGAGATGACTAGGGCATGGATGAGAGTTCTGGCAGAGGAGACAGACAGAAAAAGGCAGATCTTAGCAACGTTGTGGAGGGAGAAGCGGTAGGATTTGGCAACGGAGTCAATGTAGGGTTTGAAGGTAAGGTGCGAGTTGAAGATGAAGCCCAAGCTACAGGCTTGGGGGACGGGGAGGATGAAGACCCCTTCAATGGTAATTGATAGGGAAGAGGGAGAGGAAGGGTTGGTAGGGAAGAGAAGGAGTTCAGTTTTCGCCATGTTCAGTTTGAGTTGGCGTTGAGACATCCAGACGGAGATATCAGAGAGAGAGTCGGTGAGACAAGCTTGAACAGAGGGGGAGAGAGAAGGAGTGGAGAGAGAGAGAGTTGAGTGTCGTCAGCATTTAGGTGGTATTGGAGACCGTGGGAGGCAATGAGTTTGTCTAGGGATTGGATGTAGATAGTGAAGAGGAGAGGGCCAAGGACAGAGCCTTGGGGAACCCCAACCGAGGGGCAGGGAGGAGAAGGGGGGAGGAGTTAGGAAGAGATACATTGAAGGAGCGGTCAGAAAGGTAGGAGGAGAACCAGTCGAGGACAGAGTCCCGGAATCCCAGGGAGTGGAGCAGGAGCGAGTGGTCAACAGTGTCAAAGGCAGCAGAGAGATCAAGAATGACAAGACTAGAGTAAAGGCCGTTGGATTTAGCCACAAGAAGATCGTTGGTGATCTCAGCAAGAGCGGATTCAGTGGAGTGAAGGGGGCGGAAGCCAGATTGGAGGGGGTCAAGGGAGGAGTTGGCCGAGAGGAGGTCAAGGCAATGGAAGTAGATAACCTGTTCAAGGAGCTTGGAACTGGAAGCAAAAGCGAGGAGCGAGACAGGACGGTAATTCAGAGGCATCCAGAGTGGATTTTTTGAGGATGGGGGAGACAGTGGCATGTTTAAAGGCAGAGGGGAAGGAGAGGGAGAGGTTGATGATGTGCAGGAGGGGAGGGGCGACGGTGGAGGCAATGTAGGTCAGGAGGCGAGAAGGAATAGGGTACAGGGGACAAGTGGAGGGGTTGGAGGAGGAGAGCAGGGAGGAGATTTCCTCAAGGGAGGGAGGGAGGGAAGGACGACAGGAGAGAGGTTGCGGG
>QEPC01013748.1:3409447-3422096 GCA_003113815.1 Sphenodon punctatus
GGAGGGCGGGGGCAGGGCAGCAATGTGTGGGGGATGGGTGGGCACGGGAGCGTGCACCTCCCCCCAGGACATTCAGACAAAATGGGCCCCACACAGGGACAGGCAGACCTTGTGTGGGGCTGCCTCATTTAAAAACACCCTAAATCACAATCCATTCTATACAAAACTGTTGTTATGGTGAAGTAATACTAAAAATGCAAGAGTAATTGTTATACTTCTACCACAGTCTGGTGGCATAGCAGCCACCCACTTCTGTAATGCTTCTAGATGTACAATTTTCAGAAATAGGAAGCAATGGAAAAACCTCATTTCACCCTGATTTTCTTGGGGGGGGAGGACAGAAATTTTGATTAAAATTGAAATATATGCAATACTTATTTTCTTATCAGATCTAAATTTTCTTTACTACTTTAAGAATGTAAAATATATTATGCATAATTTAGTTAGTACATCAGATTTTAATGTTTGGTATATTTACAAAGTTTAAAAGTATAAATGTCTTAGTTTTATTCAAACAATATTACAGAGAATTTCAAAGGTCACTAGAGGAAGGCAGGCCAGGCCGTAAGCAGAAATCCACAAGCAAAAAGGCCCTGTATCCATCCTTCCTCCTCGTGTGACGATGGTAGCACCATCTTGGATTTGAGACTTGTAAATGCCTATGGTACACATGAATTGTAATTAGCTAATACTGTAGGTGATCGTACATAAAATATCTTATTATATAGTTATCAGAAATTATTTTGAGGGAGTAAAGGGTAGCTGTAACAAAAAATATTCTGCCCTTCTGCGCGTTCCATCTGCACCCCTTGTCCCTGGGGCGTGCGGGAGACCGCTCTCAGTTGCTGTCCCGATCTTGTGGAACTCCCTTCCCCAGGAGGCTCACTTGAGCCTTGGTCTGGCTCTCTTCCAGATGGAGGTGGTGCAAAACCTTTTTATTCAGGAAAGTATTTGGGGTTTATTCAGGTTTATTCAGGAAAGTATTTGGGGTTTGGGGTTTTGGGTGAGGGTAAGGGTGGGTAGGATTGTGAAGTATTATATGTTTTTATATTTTTTGTTGTTTTTTACTTATATTTTATATGTTGTAAGCCACCCTGAGCCATCATTGGTGGGGAGGGTGGGGTAAAAATTAAAAAATAATAAATAATAAAGCCTTGTCTTAATAAGCATTTCATTCACCATTCTAAAAAAAATATTTTGTAAGAGTTTTTTTTTCTTCATTCTTTCCAATCCCCCCCCCCTCCCAATTTCCGCTTTTTCCATTGGGGAAAAAAACCAACCCAAGAAAAAACAAATATTCTCTCCCCCACCATTTTTTTTCTTTTCCCCCTGGGCCTTCACATCTCTAGGAACCTCAGACCCAGGTGCCTACCCTTGAGCATGGACAAACTGAACTCAGAATAAGGGGGCAGGCAGAAACATAGGGGGACAGAGCCATGGCATGGATCTACGGTCTGGTCCCTCCTTTTCTTGAGCATACCCCTTACGCACTTCAGCCCGCAACTTCTATGCGACCCTCGGAGCTTGTACTAGTTTTCAAAGTGGTCCCTGGGCGTGAAAAGATTCCTCACCACAGCCCTGTTCTCCATCCACTCCTGTAATGCTTCCTCACGCATTTCTTCTCAGATTGTGGAACTCCTTTCTGGTGGAGGCCCAATTAGCCCCTCATCTCCCCTCTTTTTGACTTAGGGTATTTTCAGACGTTTCGAAACCACGCTCAACCACAGTCAATACCCTGTGGTGGGGAATGGCCTCCTAACGTCTGTTGGGGAACTGGAAGTTCCCCACCAGATGTTAGCCACGGTCAATCGCAGCGGGGAATCACATTTGCCATGCGATCGGCGGGACCAGCCGGCACGTCTGTTGGACGTGACGGTCTGATTCCGGTGGGGAATCAGAAGGGTGATTCCAGGACGGGGCGAATGCCGCCCTGTCTAGTCTGAAATCACCCATAGTTGTAAGACCTGGCTGTTCCACCTGGCATTTGGTGGGGAAGATGGGTGAAAGATGGGAGTGGGTTGGCAGGGAAGGGATTTTTCTTTTTATCCTCCTTACCATAAATGGTTGTATATGTTTTAATGTTATTGTAAGCTGCCCTGAGCTGCTGTGTCAGGAGGGGCGGGGTATCAAGTTTTTTTTTAACATGCCTGTATTGCAAGGCTGGCTAAATCCATAACCCATATGCGAATACAAAGGATTTGCTCCCAAAGAGTATCACAGGCCACCCACATGCAAGGGAGTTCTACTGTAAGCTCAGAACAATGGCAGCGTGGTTTTCAGCACCGACGACTTATTCTGGAGGAGGGGCTGTATCCTGTGGATGCCTTTGCTATTAGTTGCGTCTCTAAAGCGTTACAGGCAGAGTCAAGCTCCAACTCAAAAGTTAGGCCTGTACGTACAAAGTCCTCCAGTGTGAAATTTTAACGCTTGGTGATCAGAAATAGGAGGAAGTATTATATACATTTATCTGTATAAAAACTGTTGAACCAAAGCCACCAGGTAGAAGAAAGGACATGTGTGTGTTTAGAAAGAATAAAAACCCAAACTGCTGGAAATGGCCACACCATGCTGAAGGATGCATGTGCTTAGTTCCAATGACAGCTGTGTAGATCCAAACTATAGCAGCTACCAACAACACAGTCACGCTCCTGAATGAAGAGCTACTTGAACAGCGAATAAAACCCCTACTTGAACGGCTAATAAAAAGCATAAGTCTCTACCAAAACAGTTCCACTCTCTAGAATACAAAGCTGTATCATATCTCAGCTAGCCAAGATCCTCAAATGCAAAGATGAGCATTGGCTCCTCAAAGGATTCAGTAATAAAAAAAAAGTTAACTTGTATGTAAAACCGTGATAGACATTCAAGTCAATACTCGGTTTTCCTTAGCTCACGAAGAGCAGTTATACTGTCTGAAGAGGAATATGCCTGGAGACATTTGCTTTTCTAGCAGAGGTTAATAAAGGAGCGACACTGTGATGGCAGTAGGAAGTATGAGAAGACTAATTATACATGAAACTTACCATCTGAATTTTAATGCCATTTCTTGCTCTTACTAAAAAAATTTAAAGTGCCACATACTTGTGAAACTAAATTTAGTTATTAATTCTGTAGAAGCATTAACCGTCATCTGTAATAAACAGCACATCTACTCCCTGCCCCCTCTTTTGAGAGTATTCAGATAGTAGGATATGCAAAACCAAATGCTTTCACATTCTTTTGTATCTAAGCAAGCTCTCCTTTAGTCAAGTTTAGACTTTTAGTCACACAAAGATATACAACAATCCTTTCTAAACTCAGAATGAATATTTTAAATGCAAATATATCTCAGTAATCCTTATTGCAAAATACTACCGATTAACATTAGTTTACGAGGCTAATGCTATTATGTATTAAAGGGATTATTACTTTGACTGCCTTTTCAGAAAGATCCAAAAAAATCATTTAATTTTTTTTTTATTCCTCTCTAATGCTTCTCCCACTTTGGAGAAAAGGATAACAAAATGTGCCTAGCTTGTTTCAAGAATCACAGAAAGTAATTTTCAGGTAGAATACTTGTGTCTTCGTTACCACTGGAATATAGAAGCAGTTTTAAAGTTGCAATTCAATGAGAAGTGGATGGAGAAACTTGGACCTACTCGCAGAAGGGAACTGTCTTACCATTAGAGGACACCTCACTCTCAGAAAGCTTATTATTCACAATTGGCTATCCCCCCTGCATTCTGTATGCAAACGTATACATGATGTGCTAACTCTCAAAGCGTCTAACTGCCCAGTTGAAATAACAGATTTGTACAGTCTAAGAACAGAATCATACAATCAGAAGAGATTAGAATAAAAGACTACATCCAAGTCAAAAGGTAACATACTCTACAGACAAATCAGGATAGGCCTCTCAGGGAAAGAAAAAAAAAAGTGTTATGATAAGGATTCTGGATGAAGACAGGTTCGAGATGCAATTTTTTAGGGAGAATCTATAATAGGCCTGAAGTAGAAAGTAAGGTTCCAAAAGCTAAATACCTCTGTCATCAAATCTTCCACTATCTTTCATTTAAGGTTTACAATAATGTAATCCTCATGTTTTGTAAGAAAAGTTGTCTTTCCCCAGAGGCTCGTGTATGAGCTTGTAGCGTTGGTATACTTACCAATGCTACAAGCTCATATGCAAGCCTCTGGGGAAAGCCAAGTTGTTAATCTAAATACACACATGCATGCATGCATAATAAGGTAGCCACCTACCTCCTCAATGCACAGGAGAGATGCTAGCTTAAAGGCCTTTCCAAAAACAGGCTTTTACACCCGTTCTGCTCTTCACCCTTAATTAGCCAATTTTGCATTGAATCCAACCAGTGGCTCGTTTAGCCCAGTACAATGTCTGATAATACAGTATCATCTGATTTAGAGTTTGCAGTTGGCCATTGGACAAGTCTATGAAACTCTTGTATTTTTGTAAGATCTATCAAATGCCATATTTGATCTTTTAAAAAACTTCAGAGCCAGAAGGGACCCCAAAGACCACTGAATGGAAAGGCATCCACCATACCTAAACTACCAGCACAGAACAAACCATCCAACAAGAAACAGAGGCTAGGCTATCAAAAACTGCCAACAGTAGAGACAAGGAGCAACCAGAGCACACTGATACCTGAAAAAACAGGGAGCAATTTTATAGAAGTAAGTTCCAGGAAGGTAATTATAAAGAACGTAAGAATCTTTCAGCCAAAGCACATACATGTTTTAAAAAGCATACTTCGAGTTTCAGCTATAAATTCAGTCTCCTGCTATTAAACTCTTCATGTATTGGCCATGCCTCTTTTGAGATGGCCATGGGCTCGGCTTGCTCCATTTTCTTGCATTGTGCTGCGTGTGGCTCAAATCCACGGTTTAGCTCATTTACAAAAACATTCTCTTTGAGGGGTGATCAGTCGAAGCAAACCCATTTCTGATTTTAAGCCTCCCATGGATAGGCTCTGATGGGCTGGGGACCACCTCAAGGATTGAACTTCAAGACAAGAAGCCTCCAACAAGATTAGAGGGCACATGCTCAAGTCAGAGTAGTCCAAAGTATGGAGCATACTTTCAAAAAGGTAGGATATCCCTTTCCTTTCTGTGCATTCATTGGAGTTTTAATACACAGTACGTGAATGATACTTATGACTTTTTGAGGTTGGCCAAAAGACCCAATTGAAATGATACAGGAAAAAGGAGTTCCAGAGGGCTGACAGCTGCTAACACTCAATCCTGAAAGCACAGCAGCAAGGTACTCCAATGAGAATTTAAAAAATAAGGTATGAGAACAATGCGCTTGGACCAAGACCTGAAAAACCAACAGAGAAAGCTATAGGAAGTTGAAAGGCCGAGTCTGTTGGAGTTGGTCAAAAGGAATCTGGGCCTTCAGGTAGGCTCTGAGTGAACTGCCTATGAGCTCCATATTTCAGGTCAGAAATTTTGTGTTGTCCCAGCAATATTTGGGACACTGTGCCCCATCAATGACCTCCTGCTGAGAGAAGATGCTAACTACTTTCATTGAGGGGAGAGTCCAGCTGCGCTCTTCTGCAAGCAAACTCCCGATATCGCAACAGTGCATGTTTTCACACAGACGAGGAGGTGCACAACCCCAGAGCGAGTCTAGGGGTGCAAACCCCACATCTGCCTGCTCGCAGGTGTGCCAGGGGCTGTTTTAAACAGACCCAGCAGCTGCTGGGGCACATGGTCCACCTGCATGTCACTCCTCCCCTACACCATAGAGTTGTGGGCGGATCATTCACAACAATATGGCATTGCCACGGCAACCTTTGGCCAAGAGCAGGGCTGCAGAGGTCATCCACCAAGCAGACAGACAGCATCCCCGCCTCCAGCTGCCCACTCCGCTGGTGCTGCTCCAAGACATTACAGAGCACTGCCGGTAGGGCAGACCCAAAACAAGGACAGCCTGCTCCTCCTGCACATCTGGTGGGCCACCTTTAAACGGATGGCCTGCCTGAGGTTGAGGTGGGGCAGCTGTCTCTGTGAAGACACTCAGTGTCATTGCAAACCTACCCAGGTGAGATGAACCTGCCTCTAGGAATGTGCCAACAGGAACTGCTAAGAGGAGGGCTGAGTTTGGAAATGAGGCTGATGCACCCTGAGCCACCCCTCTCTCTTAGTGAACAATTCCCTATGCTCTTGAAAATGTGTCTGTCCCTACCCTCGGGCTCTCCTACCCTGCTTTGGGTGTCTAGTCTGCTTCTCTTTACCTTTCTCCCACCCTCTTTGTTCTATCGCCACATTAGGAAGAATTTTCTAGCTAGGCAATGGAATATTTTGTCAAGGGAGGTTGTGCAGACCTGCTTCATACAGGGGTCTGGACTCGATAACCCTTAAGGCTCCTTCCAGCGCTATGATTTTATATACATAGCACTAGTGCGACCATTTGTAGACATAGCACTAGTGCGACCATGTCATGTCCAGATCAAGAAAGAGGATGTTGGAGGATGAGGGAAGGAAGTTCATAGATGTCCCACAAGGGGGAAAAAAAATGTGTTACAGCAGGATACATAAGCTCATTATATTTAGTTTGATGGAGATAGGGTTAAAGAGGCAGGCTGATCAGTCTATGAATCTACATGAGGAAACCATATCTGACCATCTTTTAGATAAAGGCACAAAAGAATTTGAATGGCTCAGAATTGAAGCTAGATAAAAGCATTGTGTTTCCAGCTTGAATGTAAAAGAAACCATAATTAGCCATTGGAATAGTGAATGAGTGGTGCGATGGAGTTTATATTACACAAAGTCTTTAAATCTAGATGGAATACTTTCCGAAATATATGTTCTAGATCAATCACAAGTAATTGGTAGGGCGAAGGAGTTACTGGACAAAATTCTATAGACTGCACTATGCAGGAGGACGGACGGACAAGGGAATAACAACACGGCCTCCTATCCTTAGAAGAACAGGGGAGAGGAGGGATTTCTGTAAATCAAAACTATCTCTGGAATAGGTCCAAAAAATTCTTCTAGGCCACATTCATCTGAATGGTAGGTCAAACTCAAAATAGAACCTTCTTGATTCATGATATTGAAGTAAAAGGTTACTTTGAAGCTATATAGTGCAGGTAGCAGACTTCGGTCTAAATAGATAATGTACCAAAACTATTCTACAAATCAGAAACTACTTTATTCTGATATAATTTTCATAAGCACTTGGAAGCAGGGTTTCCATGTTAAATGAAGAGATTCAACCTAGGTTTTGACACAGTCCTCTACGTTACTGAGCTGGGGCAGAATAAATGCTATGAATGCAACATGAATGATTTATGGATAATGTTCATTGACAAATGCAGAAGTGTATTACTGGTCCAGAAAAGGAGGACATGAAGTGCTACATGCATTTACACAATAGGCTTAAAGAATACAACTAAGCAAGCGGCCCGAGTGAAACATGATGAAGCCTTCCAGGCTGATGGTTGATATCCCAAGCATGTAACCATTTTCCTTAGGGGAAACACTTCTAATTGTAAAGATGTGCAAGTCTTACCTGCAAACATATAGCCAGATTAACTCTGCAGCCAAAGGATGTGCTGACAGCCCGTGGATGGAGACCAAGGTCTTTAAATAACTTTGAGAAAGACTGAGTGAGAGCTATTCGGGGTCGTTCTTCCGCCACGACGACACACGTCCGTACTCGGGATAGATCCAACCCCCGTGCCTGGGAATAAGAAAAACACAGGGAAACCTGCAGTTAATCCCTTTTCCAAGCTGCACATGTAAACGTCAGAATGAGCCAAGCGTGAAACACAAGCTTATACAAACTGTAATTTCCCAATTCTAGCCTTTCCTGAAAATGGATGGACGAGATAACAAACCTGCATTTCATACGGGCCAAACTTGCTTGGAATTTCTCCCCGAGGCTTTAATGAGGAAACTAATCACAATACGTTTTTAGGGAAAGCAAATGGTAGCCCCCGTGTTCAAGACTGTGATGGATAACCATCATCTTGAAGGGTTTATCCCTCTGGAAAACGACGATTCAGAACTTCAATTAAGACAAAAAGGTTTGGACACTGCATATGTATTTATACAATCAGCGGGTTTTCAGTATCCAGTGTTCTTACTTAATGCAAATGTAAATACAAAACCTTAAAGTCTATCAGCAAGGGAAAAGGAGATTAATTTAATCATGAAAAACTACCAGGCTTCATGTCCTATGCTCCAACCATTATGTCACACTACTTTCCAGGACAGTGTAGCTATATTTTAAAAATCCCATACAGCTGTAAAGAAACAAAAGTAATGGCTTGGAGACTAACAAAAATCAATCCCTTTGCGGTAAAAGAGAAAATTAAAACAGATACCTCAACAGAGATGCAGTTATTGCTATGGATTCTATAAACAGAAAAAGTAGTATCAGACTACTCCAGCTTACAAAAGATTAAATCATCTACTCAGAAGTTCTGTTTGTAAATCAATAAAAGCCAAACTTAGCTACAATAGGCCATATATAAAATAGGGCAACATATTTGTGCATATATACACTTACTAACCTGACTTCCACTTCTCATATCAGAAAGGACTGCATGATATACAGATCAAAAGCTTAAGCAAGCTCCAGGAGCAAACTTATTTAATGGTCTTGTGATCTGAAAAAGGGCCAGGAAACAGCAGGTGACTAAAAGTTAATATACAGCCTTTGGTGAGGAGCTAAACTGGCTCCACTGAAGATTTCGCTCACCTCCGATTAGTCTCTCCTCAATGGAGGCTTTCAATACGCACAGCCTGAGTAGACACATATACCCCAATGCTATTCAAATGAAATGTCATACTATGCAGAAAAATTGAATTCCTCACCTTCAGTGATTCTGTTTGTGAACCAAGTCCCTTGGTACAAAGCTCCATGACTGAATAGGAACAAAAAGTGTCTCTCACTTTGTACTGACTCACAGCCAGAAGCCAGAGAGCAGGATTGGTCTCCAATTCGGAGGGAGGAATCAAAATAGACTGGTGTCCTGAATAAACGCTGCAAAGATATAAGACTGGTTAAAGACTATGAAATCCTCTGTTGGCAAAAGAGAGAGTTAAACTACAAAGGGTATTTATCCATTGACAGTGTCAGCTTTAGGTTACTAAAGACTCTCTCATACTGGCTTCTCACAAACACTGCTTATTCTGCCTTTTGTTATTGCTACATTATCCCAACGATGCCATTGGGAGTTTATACAAAACGTGGCTCCAAGTTACTTAAGAAAAACCACATGATCTATTCTTGTATTAAAAAAAGAAAAAAGATCTCTGGTGTAATGGAGGTCCTTATTCCCAGGGTTGCCCCCAACCTGGGGAGGAAGAGGATTGGGGCTGAAAGAGCAAGACAAAGTATGGGTGCGTGGAGCCCAAGTTATAAGAGAGCACAATATGCAAGACTGCGCAGCATCTTTGTGGAATTTATAATGGCAAGTAAACTAAAGCAGTAAGCTAAATTTCTAGTTTCTATACTTTTTTGTGCATAAGATTATTAATCTTTACCTTAACTACTCTGTTAAAATGTAGTTTTTTAATACAAGAGTTTCCCTGTGTTTTTGAAATGGGAAGGTAATGAATTTCCCTGCTGGGAGCAGTATCAATCTGTCCTCTTCTTTGGGTAGTACTATGTTGCGTGAGAAAGTAGGGAGCCAAGACAATGGCCCCCAGCTCACCAGTCCCTCCCTGCCCTCGCGTATATTCTTGGTACTGGCCATTCCTCTCCTCCCCCCGTCTCTCTGTTGATTCCAAAGGCACCTACACGCCAGTGTCTTCCTGCTACTTTCCTCCATAATGGATGCGATACCTGTGACAACAGATGTATTTTAGACCGACTTGGCCATTTTGTAAATGATGTTTTTTATTTTGACCTAGGAATTGGAAGTTGTGAGAAAATGGCTCTTTCAGCTTAGAGATGTTCCTTACCACTCTGATAAAGAGCATGATTGCTGGGTATCAACCATGTTCTGTGAGAGAATGGGAGTGGGAGGAGCTCCTTATTCCACTGTACTGGTCAAATCTGGGCTGAGGGACAGGGATCAAGAAGGTTCCCCCAGTCTCTCTACTGTCCCCAACTCAGCCTTGCTCCCGGTTCACTGTCCTTTGCAGTGTTCACCAGTCCAGTGGAATAGGGGGCAGGAAAGAACCATTTTGACCCCAATCCTCTCCCCTCCAATCTCCTGTTACAGAACATGGTTGATACCCTTATCAGAATTATCTGCATTGAAAATGACCCAATCAGCTGTCAGCACAACTTCTGGTTCCTAAATCAAATTAAAACAAAAACTCAAGTCCCGCCCCCAACCACACCACACCACACCACACTTTATAACCAAGATTCCCCAACCAGACTGGAACTCCATACTATATTTCACCCCTTACACACCCTGCACTAGTTATACAACAACAAAACCAAAATAAAAGAAACCCCACAAAGTATTATGCACCACAAAATTTCATCTGGCTAGAACACTGACCTCCTTTTAGCAAATTGGGCCAGGTTGCATATGTTCTCGGCCTTCCACCATACATGCCAAACCATTGACGTGTCTGGTTCTGTATGTTTAACCTTTAGAATGCTTGATTTCAATGTGACAGTGTAGTTAAGGCAGTGTTCCTGCCTTAACTATACAGTGGTGGGAACGGCTGTATAACCCCCCGCTCCCCCCAACATGTCCAGAAGGTAGAGACGAGAACACAGATGCCCAGGTGTTGGCATGAAAAACATGCAACTGTGGAGAAGGAATGTCAGTTTGGATTAGTACTAAAAATTCTCCAGTTACAGCCATTAAGATCCTTTTGACTCAATAAGGAAAATTTCTATTCTCACTGCAATTTACTTAAGTCTTGCCATTAATTCCAATAGTGGGCAGGATCAGGGCCCAAATTAAGAGAGGCTTTTATATTCCCCCCTGCTAAAAACTCAAGTCCGTGGAACTGATCAATGGCATCCAGTGGTCAGTTTACCATGGTAAGAGGCCTGGTAAATATCCCTAAGACAGGGCAGCTGGCCCATTCTCTGCCTTGCGTTCCACCGCAATTTATTTTATTTATTTATTTAGTTATATTTATTAGCCGCCCCCTCATGCCTACGGCATCATATTAATTTTAAAACATTTAAAAAATAAAAAAAATCATCTCCCCCCTCCCACTCCCTCCGAAGGCCTGGGTGAACAGCCAGGTCTTGCAGGCTCGGCGGAACGCCAGCAGACCCGGGGCCAGGTGAGCTTCCTCCAGGAAGGAATTCCAGAGTCACGGCCCGGCCACCGAGAACACCCGTTCTATTGTAGCCCCCACCTAACACAGGGGACCCCCAGGAAGACGCCCCTGGTAGACCGCAGGGATTGCTCTGAGACGTGGAGGGCAAGGCAGTCCCCAAGGTATGAGGGGCCGAGACCATGTAGGGCTTTATAGATCAAAAATAACACCTTGAATCTGGCCCGGTACGCTATAGGCAACCAGTGCGAAGTGCGGAGCACAGGTGTTATGTGTTCCCGCTGACCCGTCCCTGTAAGGAGACGGGCCGTCGCATTCTGCACTAGCTGCAGCCTCCGAACCAGAAACAAGGGAAGCCCCACGTAGAGCGTGTTGTAGTAGTCCAGCCTCGAGATGATAAAGGCATGGATGAGAGTGGCCAGGTCGGGCCCAGAGATGTATGGACGGAGCCTCCGTACTAGATACAACTGGTGGAAAGCGGCTTTAGCCACCGCCTCCACCTGCCGATCCAGATGGAGGTCTGGATCCAACACCACCCCCAGACTCCGAACCTGCTGGACTACAGGGCAGACCCTCCCCCACTGGAGGAGCCAGCACCCTCCTCGCCCTTCCCACCACTATCACCTCCGTCTTATCGGGATTAAGTTTCAGTCTGCTCTGCCACGGCCTCCAAACATTGAGAAAGTATCGAGACAGCAGGACCTGGGTCAGTTGAAAACGAGGAGGTACAGCTGAGTGTCATCAGCATATTGGTGACATTGCACCCCGAACCCTCTCACGATCTCCCCCGGGGCTGCATATATACATTAAATAGTAACGGAGACAAGATCAAGGCCCAGAGGCTTGATGTTTCAGCCCCCAACACCATCCGCTGGCTTCTCCCCAAGAGGAATGAGTGGAACCACCCGAAGACGGTCCCGTCCAGGTCTCGCAGGCATCTCAACAGCAGCTCGTGGTCCACAGTGTCAAAAGCGGCTGAGAGATCTAGCAATAAGACGGTAATGCCCCTTTTCTTGGCACGTTTCCCTTCCCTATCAGTTTAATTTCCATAAATATAGTTTTTTGTATATGCATCTCAGGCCGCTTTTAGACAAGCGGCCGGCTATAGCGTGTTAAAGAAAGTGCTTCCTGAAAAGCTGCATGGTGTGCACTTATGCACTGGAAGTAGCCAGTCACCATAGGAATCGTGGCTCGCACAGTCTTTTTGAAGTCACATTTGGAAAGCCTCAATATTTGGCTTTTCGAAAAGCCTCATCCCAGGCTTCTCAGCTCTGGACAACTTACAATTGGACTCCCTACCCAGGCTACCTTGTCAGGCATTTCCAAGCCAGAAACACACGAGTTCTTTTGCCTAACCTAGAGTTCCCCTGGCACTGTGCTGGCTAGAATCACCAACTCTGCTATTCCACCCCCCCACAAAGCCTTTGTTTTACCAAGG
>QEPC01013748.1:3425529-3440057 GCA_003113815.1 Sphenodon punctatus
AGGAATGAAGAAGCCTTACTGTAGGATGCATAGCAAGGGACAGAGTGATTTTTTTGGTTGGGGGCCACTGAGCACTGAAACGGAGTGATTTGGGGAGCCAGAGCACTGAAATGAGGGCCAGTACCCCCAACAGTGGCAGTCTCCCCCCTGCCAGCCCCCCATAACCTCCCACTCACCCCTGCCAGGCTGCTAAGGATCTGAGTCTGGGGACTCAGCTCTGCTAGGCCCCAAATCTGATGCACTCTGCCCGCCCCAAGCCATGCCCCCAAGCCACACCCCCTTGGTACAGGGTCACTAAGACTATATTTTCCCAGGCCACTTTGATTTCCCAATCCGCCCCTGGTGACATACTCCAAGTAGTGTGCTTCTCAGGACCTGGACCCCTTCTCTATTTGAAAGCTACAACTCTCTCACCTTCTCTTGGCAGGAAAGTCTGGTTTGGTCTCCCAAGTCAGAAGTTTTCTTCATCGAGTGAGCCTTCCGGCCCCTCCTGGACCACTGTGTGGAGCCGTGCGCATCTCAAGCCAGCCCCTCCTGGACCACGGCTGATCGGCTACTCTGGGAAACTAGGTTTGCCTGCATTTTCATGACCGCTCCCTCCCAAGCTCCTCCAAAAGTTGAAGCGTCTTTATATCCAAGATGCAGTTCCACCCAGCTGCCTTTGGCTTAACCACCTGCAGCCAATGAGGCAGCCTGGTTGGCTGCCTGCCTGGTGTTAACTCCACCACAGCCCATCAAAGTCATCATGATACAGTGACAGCTGTAATTGTTGAAGTGGAATTTCTACCCCTGACCATATTAATTAGATCTTCCTCAAATGAGTAGCGTTTCTCCTGCCTGCCATCTTTGACATGCAGTGTACCCATCACTTTCATGTTTCTTTACCTTCTTCTTTAAAGAACTTAGATTATTTCATACAATAAAAGATCAGCATTCAACAAGATGGGATAATAAAGACTCAGAAAGCTATTATCTCAGCAGAAACGTGAGAGTATAAAACTTCAGTGTGTAATTTCAATCTCAATGTAGTGTTGGTTTTGAAAAGTCATAGGCCAAGACTTCCAAAACTTGAGAGCTTGATGCTAGGCAGCAAAAAATGTCTGGCTTCAGTATTTGCTGAACATTGCAAACACCATGTACTTGGGAAGGATATATGGGACACATGTACACAGTGGGTGTTTTCAGATGGATGCGGAGCTAGCTATCCTCAAGACTGATCCAGGGGCGCACCCCTGCATCTGCCTGCATCCAGCCCTGCCTGCATCAGGTTTAATCAGACCAGGATGTTCCCCAGTTCACCTGCCCAGTGTCCACCCACCACCATAGAGTTACGGACTACAACGTTCGTGATGCTATGATGTTGCCTGTGACAACAGCTCGCTGGAGGTGAAGCAGCAGCGTGGGTCTGCACATCAGGCAGACTGCTGCTTGGGCTGGCACCCCAGGTTTGGCTCCCCCTGCTCCGCTGGTGGCACTCTGGAGCTGCCCTAGAGCAGGCACAGGCCCGCTCCACCTCTGCTCTGCCTGCACATCTGGCAGGCCCCCTTTAGACGGATGGGCCGCCCAGGGGTGAGGCGGAGCAGAGGCAGGGCTGTTGTCCGTCTAAAAACACCCAATGACTTAAGGGGCCTTAAATTGCATCAAGGTTCCGATGCATGGAACAGGGTACCTGATTTCTATTTATAGGCATAAATTAGTTTGTTCAATAAAAGTAAAGTCTTCCAGGTATCAGTACTTAGTAGCAGCATTAAGTTAGGATAGGGAATGCTCTGTTCTTACCCCTTCCTTTCTAGCTCTGCCAAGAATAGCTCACCTTCAATGCACATATTTTCCTTGACACCATTAATGGGAGGAGCTGACATAATAATACGGTCTAGGTGCTGCTATATAAAACCATGGTACCTCAGGACATTCCCAAATACTTCAAACTGCTTTGGATTTAACGGTCTTGAAATAATTTTGTATCATCTACAAAATTTGCCAACTTGCTGATCATTTGGTAGGGATGGGAATTTTGTTTTCAGATAGAACCGAAAGTACCTGATAATGGCCATTTCATATTAATCAGAAATTTTGGGGTTTTTTCAGTATCTGTTGTTTCAGATCTTTTGCACTGATTTTTGTTTAGGATTTTTAAAACTGCATTGACTTCAATGGGAACAAACCACAACGTTAACAATCTGAAACAAAAATCAATGCAAAAGATTCAAAACAACTGATACCAAAACGAGAATCAAAATACATGAGAACCGAAACTGAAAGTAACCAAAACAGAAATTTTGCACAGAATCCCTTGGTATTAGACTTACTTTTTAGCCCCAAAAAATGCAATTGAAATATAAAGTCCTACACGCTAACCTGCAACTCAATAATGCCTGTCAAGAGCTAAAACCAGTACCCGCAAAAACGGATATACCCATTGAATTTCTGGTACCCGAATCGACTTGAAAGTATTGGATACTAATCAGCAGTCAGTTATGACCTCATTTGGGCACCTGATATCCCAGAATGTCAAAATCTGGTTCTGATTTTTTGGTTTTCCATCCCAATGTTTTGGTCGTAACTGAAAAATGGATCAACTTGTAATGGAAGTTACCAATTTCTCTGGAATTCAACCGTGATGGGTAGCCCATCCAATACCCAAGATGGTGCCAAATTAGGTACCTGTTTTAACTCTACGCCTGTCCTTCTCTCTGTTCCATCCTATGCTATTGCTTCCTCATTTTCTTTCTTCAAATTCCCTCTCTCTTTTTTTGAGGGGAGCAAGGCAATAATTCAGGTTTTGCTGCAAGAGTCAAACTATTGACCTGAGAAGGGAGTTGCAATGGCGGGAAGTGTGTGTAAAGGGAAGCAGCTTGCACTGCAGTTGCCTCGGGTCATTCATATCAGAGCTCACAGCACTTTACTGGGTGGACACTTTACATACAGAATGGCTGGGTACTTCAAATTGCAGAGGCAACGGCCATAACACAAGTCTATTCCTGAGCCTGTGTCCCCCCATGCAAATGCAAGAGGGAGCTGATCAATAGGTATTTTCTTCTTAAGATTTTAATAGCTTGCAGAGTCAATACACAGTCAACTAGGTCTAGCCCACAGGTTGCCAAATTGTGGATCAAAACCATGTGGGGTCATGTCACATTCCAATCAATATTTTGGTATCATTGCATGTTTTTGTTACTGTCTAGAATCATGAAATTATATTATAAACATGGGGGGGGGGGGGGGGAAGGGAGTGCCAAAAGTGATATATTGGAAATTTTCAATAAGGTTAGGAGATTTTCAGTAATGCTCCTCACAGATAATTCCATCAGAAGTTAATGAGTTCAAGGAGCTCAGCAAATGAACTACTTAAATTGTGGCTTCTAGTGAAACGTGGCTGCTAGCATCTTAAGAATATAAGCAGCAGGCTACGAACAAAATTCATTACAAAGGGCATAATCCTCCCTTTTTAAATGGACCGGGAAGGAGCCGAGGTGCTGGGGGATGGGTGGGTGCCGCTGTGGGTGTGTGGACAACCCGTCACACAGATGCCCACCCATCTCCACGCATGGAGGCACCTCTGTTTTCTCAAATGCCTCTGTGTGTGTGGGATCAGTAGAGATGGGGGGAGCATGGGAGCGCACATGTATCCCCACCCACCGGCCACGGTGATCAGATGACACCCCACCCACACCGTCGCCCGCGTAGGTGAGGGGGTGTAAAAAAAAAAAAAAAAAGTTTTTAGATCAATGAACTCACGTTGGTCTGATTGCTGCAATACCCAGAAGCAATCATTCTCCGACAAAGATCCCAAGGAAACCAAGCTGGAGTATGCAGCCAACTTATGGTAAATCTGGTAAATCTGTAAGTCTATTGCTCTGTTTTGCAAGGTCTCTTTTCATTATTATTTTATACCCTTTGGGACATAAAATAAAAAAAAAAAAAACTTTGCAAAACCATGCAATATAGTCAAGACTTACCAGCAGGCTGGCTCCATGCTCCAGCAGCCTTTCCTTAGTAGCTTTGACATCACAGAATGTTGCATTCTGGGATGTCACAGCAGAGCAGGCCAGCACAACTTCATAGAATCTACAATGGGGATAAAGGGTTAGTTTGGGGCTGGTTTCCATGCAGATTAAGTTTCCACTATGTTTTTAATCTCAGAGACATGCAAATACTCTCTTTTTCTGATCTGTACTTAATATGGATGCTACCTGAGCCCTGTGCTCCTCAAAATTATTGCCTTCTATCCCTCACTCCCAATCCACACCTAAAGCAAGGAACTCCTCTGGAGTTTCTTCATCTGGTGTCCTGATCAAGGGTATGGAACAGCTCCAATAGAAGGAGAGGCTCGATAGGTTGGGGCTCTTCAGCTTGGAGAAGAGACAACTGAGAGGGGATATGATAGAAGTTTATTTACCCTCCCTAAGAGTACTAGAACAAGGGGACACTCCATGAAATTAACTGGTAGCAGATTTTTAAAAAAATAAGAAAAAGTATTTTTTCACTCAGTGCACAATTAACTTTTGGAACTTACTGCCAAAAGAGTGGTCACGGCTGGTAGTGTAGCTAGTTTAACAAAGTAATTGGATAGGTTCTTGGAGGATAAGTCTATTGATGGGTAATTTCAGACGTGTTGGGTCTCCAGGTCCAACACGCTGAAACCTGGACCGGGATCTGTCTCAGATCCTGGTCCGTGATGAAGTCGGCCGTCCTTTAGATGTCCCACCGTCATCACACAGGGGAATCTTGTAGGGGGCGGGGTCGTGCAGCACAATGTGCGGCCACATGGCCCCACCCCCCGCGCCCTCACATCTGCCCGCCCTCAGGGAGACGGGCGGGCACAGCGGCCAATGTGGCTGCTGCACCTGATCCCGTACCACGGTCCAGACCACGCTCAGGAACGGGGCAAGATAACATACGTTACGTTTGTCCCTTTCCTGATTGTGGTTCAGCTAACCACAGTTCTGGAGGTGAAGCCGGCCTCACCTCCAGAACCGTGATTAGCTTTGAACCCCACCAGTAATTTACCGTGATGAACATCTGGCGAGGCTCAAACAGACGTTCATGCAATCACAGCCACCACCCCGAATCCACTGTGATTCAGGGTGGTTGACTGTGATTCCGTAGTGTCTGAAATTACCCAATGGCTATTAGTCAAGTAGGTTTGGGGAATGTAACCTCTTACTGATGGAGGCTAGAACAACAGGGAATGGATTGCCCACTGTGACCTGTTGGGTACTTCTCCCGAGAAAGAGACTGGCCACTATCGGAGACAGGATGCTGGGCTTGATGGATCACTGGTTTGACGCAGTATGGCACTACTTACGTTCTTATGGAGTCAAGGGGCATGCTTTATTTGTATATTAGAATTCTATGGTGCAGTCCTCATTTGCCTAGTGCATCAGGGGGTTATGCACATGCAAGTCATGTGCCAAAATGCTGTTCTAGACTAACGGGAGTGTCAATCCTCTTGCAAAGCGAGGCATATCGTTGCCCACTCTCACTGGCACATGCATCACCACCACTCAGGCCCATCACAGCCCCTCTGCATGGCCAGCATTTAAGTGTTAGCCTGACCATTCGTAAGTCTCCTTCTAGGTAGAAGCCTATTCCACACTCCCATATTACAGGCAGCAGCCCAATGACCATGGTTATGTTGCACTCCATGGCCTCTGGCTGCAAGTGAAGATTTGGCACCTGCTGAAGCCTTGTACGGGACTTTTATATGCAACTTGTGCACATAACCCCTTCATGTACCTTGACAAGTGAGGATTGCGCTCATAGTCTAACTCATTGAAAGGACAGTAAGCGCCAACATGTCTGTGTTTGATTTTACCCATAGATAACTCCTACATAAAGCTTGGTATGCAATCGTTTTTGGTCTTTAGAGGGTAAAGAATGAGTTTATGGATTTAGGAAGCTATTTTGTGCTAAACACAATACTCTGCTGGAATCAATGAAGTTTACTCAATACCACCTAGCAAGTAATGGCCGGCAGGTTTACACAGTGAAATGCAAACTTATTTATGTCTTTCCTCTACCAAGTCCCCATATTGTCAATGCAATGAGAGACTGGGGTAATTACGGTTCAAAAATAAAAAAATAAATTGGATCCCTTGAACTAGGAAGGGTCACAAAGAAATGCTGTGGTAGATAGTTTTAATGACTAGATCAGGGATGGACAAACTGACTTGGAAGCCACATGCAACTCGTGAGCAGTTCAAATGCAGCTCTTGGCCTGTGCCAGTCCCGTTCTGTGCCGTCTTATTGGTTCTGTGTCTCAGTTCGCTGCATCAGCAACTGAATCATAGCTGCTTCTCAGAATTTCAGCAGTCAGGCCTGCAGAGCACCGGAGCCTTCAACTCTTCCCAAAGCAGAGAGGCTCCGTCTGGGAGAGGCTTCAAAAGGGACATGCATGTGAGTTTTGTTGCTCTCGGCTATAAGATGATTCTGGTATGCGGCTTTTGGGGTTGGCAACTTTGCCCACCCCTGGTCTAGACCCACTACCAGCTGACAAGTTAAAGAGAATATTCCCCACATTTTGCTCAAACCACTGTCTATGAAGTAGGGAATCATTATGCAAATGACAAGGGTCTCAATTCAAGAGATAATGGCATCTTACACTTCGATCAAGATATTATTTGCAGAAACAACGATTACGGTAAGAATAGCAGCAACATTTCCAACTCGGGTTTGTAAACACGATGTGTGCTACTGTGCAACAGCAAGAGGGGTGGTGTTTGGCTTTAAACTGCCTTGCTCTTGATTATTCAAGGCAAGGGAAATGCTTTCAGAAGACACACTGGGGCTGATCCCAAGCCCTGCACATGCCGCTGCGCGGTTTATGCATTCACTGTCGGTCCAGTGCGGGGGGTACATGCAGCTTCCACGTGCATACGTGTGGTTTGCACGCCGGCCCACAGGGTGTGGGATTGGCCCCACTGTTCTTTCAAGTGGAGAGTAAGGCAATTGCAGAATTCAAGCATTGGTTTTGGTGGAAAGCCATAAACAAACAACATTCAAGCAGAAACGAATAAAAGTTTACCTTATTTTAGCAGTTACCTACTCCAAAAGACTAATAAGAGAACAATCTCTGGGGCTGTAAATGGATCTTTTAACAAGATAAACCTGTAGGATGTCTACCAAGGCACATGTTTTATGCATCTCATAAATCATAAGTGACTGATGCGTGTTCTTGGGCAATTACCTTGTATTTATTTTTTAATTAGATAGCTCTAAGCATCTGTACAACTGATTCCAACAGGATATTAAAAGTTTTGATTGAAAATTATCTCAAAGTATTTTATTTGTATAATCTTAAGTGACCTTAATTGCACCATTATTTTACGACACTCCAACACGGGCATCTTCTGATGAAATCTGTCGGTGTTTATATGCTTGTAGGCTCTATTATTTCTTAAGGTTTCCAATTCTTTTTCTCTAGTTCTTTCCTTTCATAAAAGGCTAGTTTCACTTTGGTATCTCAGGTAAAGCAAGCTGTTAAGAGAGGCTTTCACTGCCACACTGTACTTTCACCATGGTAACAAGATCTATTAATTTGTTAACAGATGTAAACACTCCGCACTTACTAGAATGGATTGAAATGGAGATCTTTTGTGATAGACAGTTGGCGGTAACACATCAAAGTGATCATTGCCAATCCCAAATCTGTACAGTAAGACACGGCTCGAGGTACTTGCAAAATTTGCTATAGATCATTATTAGTCATAGAACAGGGATGGGACAGCTCAGTCCCAGTTCCCAAATGTGGCTCCTGTTCCTATACACTAGCACTGAAATACTGAGCTGAAGTTAAGGGAGCAGAGATGAGGGCATGCGCACAAGAATAGGGGACAGATCCATGGTAGGGACCCTCTTTTTCCTGAGTGCACCCCTTAAGCATCCCTGACCCTAACTTCTATGTGGCTCTAATGGAATTGCTTCCTATTTTAAGTCTAGGCTACTACAGAGGAATTGTTTAGTCCAGAGGTGGGCAAAATGGTGGCTTCAGAGCAACAGGCAGCGCTTGGATACCTATACTGTGGTGCTCACCGGGTGTGTCCATGTGATTCCTACAGGAGCAAGAAAAGCCAAACTGCCATTTCAGCTGCTGGAGTTTCTTGGGGGTCATGGGAGAATAATGTATGCTGCTATTGCTGCTGCCCAAACCCACCAGACCAGTGGCTGGCAAAGCTTTGATATGGGGGAAAGCTGGACTGCACCTTCCCTGGGGTTGCGGGAAGTTGGTGATCAATGTAATGCATACTCTGGTTCTTGGCAATATGAAAGTTTTGGTATGTGGCTCTTGGGTTTGAGAACTTTATCCACCCCTGTCTATGTCTCCCTTCAACATCTTCCAGTTAAATCAAGTCAGCTTGTTTTTTGGGTCATGAACCTTTGAGCTAGAATGCCTTTGTTTTCTGATGTTATAAAGTCTGAAGAGAAACCTCACCTGCAGAGGCACCAGAGGACAAACCCAAGTCCACAGTACGGGTCCAAACAGATAGCAACTTCTCTAGAGGGATAAAGCTCACACTGCAGCTTAATAGAACGGCAAAAGGCACTAGTGGCTGCATGAGACATCTGCAAGACAACAGGGCAGTCATTAAAATGATGAACTAGGTCATTCTGCAGGTTCATTCCCAAACAACTCTGCCAGACCTTAAATCAGTAGCAGGGTGAAGAAAACAAATAAATATTAGCTTCACGCTAAGCATAAACATGCCCAATAAATTACACCTAATGAAAATTAATTTTCCTTCAAGCAGATCAGCTGAATAACCAGGCAAGAGTGGAAGAGAATGAATAATAAGTGGAGAGATTTTATGGGATATTATCATAAATGGTTTAAGATGTGCTTGAAGTGATATGCAACACAGATAAGGGGCTAACTTTCACAAGAACAAAAAAGAATAGGGGGCATAATATCTGTAAGCAAAAGAAAAAAAAATAGTTTGTATATTTGGTGATTATTACTGTATCAATGCCAAAATCTTATGCAATGCCAAAGATTTTTAAGTTTTTCACATTTTTTAAAAAAGTAGTTGAAATGCATGCTCATCTAATTCCACAGGTCAGATGCTGAACATGTCCATAGGTAAAGCGCGCTGTTTTCATTTAACACATCCACTAAACTCATTGTGGTCAAGTGATCATGCCCAACGTTATCCAAGAAAGAGGAAACTTTAAAGGTACAGTAAAAAAAAAAAAACACAAAAAACCAGAAAAGAGATTTCCACAGCTTCCTAACCAATATTGTTCTTTTGCAGCTTCAGAAGCAAACTCTAGAAAATATCTAAAATAAAAAGCTTCTTCATGTTGGTAAGAAGTCAGACAACTTTCAGTTTTAATTGGAGAATGTCCACTTCTGTGACTGAGTGATCGCCCTGACCAATTAAAAAAACAGAAGGGGCTCTGAATGGGCTGAAGTTATGCAGATTTCCCCCAACACTGCACTCTAAACATAATCGAACCACTGAAGCAGATCTACTATGATGAGAACGGCACAGAGCCTTCATTTAACATGTGGTTTCTCCACTGTGACAAGAAAAAGAACACTGGTCATGTTGATGGCTTCTTTGATATAGACACTAACTAGGACACTTTGATATAGACACTTACGAACTAGGAATTAGATCAAGATCAGGTAATTTTACTTCATGCAAGATTTGACTGCATGCTCTGGAGCATAAATTGCATCATCTTATGTGTTTGTAGTGCACCAAGTACAGTAGGGTCCCAACCTAGCTGGAGACTTTGATGTGCTGGCATTATGAAATCACCAGCAGATGGTATTTACTTGAATCTTACTGGAACCAATGACCTGGTAAGGGAACACAGGTCTCCTTAAGATTAAGAGGAGACAGGATACCAGCAGCCTTCAAATATCTTAAGGGCTACCACCAAGATAATGGCAAAGAACTGTTCTTCATTGTTACCAAAGACAGGGCTAGAAATAGTGGGGCTCAAGTTACAGGAAGGTAGAAATCAAATTACAGGAAGGTTAGACATCAGGAAAAATTTCCTCACAGCCTAAGAGCTCTTAGGCAGTGGAACAAGTTTCCTAGGGAGGTTGTGGGCTTTCCATCACTTGATGTTTTCAAGAAGAGAATAAACAGCCACCTGTCAGGGACAATGTAGTTGTATCCAAGCAGGGAGTTGCACTAGATGACCCTTGCGGTCTATTCCAACTTGGACATTCTATGACCTAGGAGGTGAAAGACTGTGCAACCCGTTAATTATCTTGTAAACCATCTAGCCAGGGCTTCACCTCGCTAGGTGCCAGTTAACAGGAAAGTTACAGAAGCAATGCGCTTTGCTATCAAAGTGGGAAAATTGCCGGCTCCCAACATTAACTAATTTCTCAAAACAGTCAGACGGTTGCTATCCTGGTCCTTCATTTAGTCAGAGTATTGGAGACAAATGGAATGCATTATGGCTTTCCATCGGAGTAAGGAAACACAGAAAAGTAAATACAAATGGAAAATGAAATATAAACAAGGAACTGAGTAGGACTGCCTGAAAGGGAGAAAAATACAGATGGTGTTACCACAGTAATGAGCTTTCAGAAGCAAATTAGCTCAATGAAACAGAAGAGGACTATAGTTACATTTACAAGAAAGAGTGATTTTATACCTTTTCTTGGACGTATGAATTTAACGTTAGTGTGAAATCCTTACCTTTACCCCTGCTAGCATTCCAGTTGTGGATACACTAAAATCAAGATAAGCCAGTGTATCAGGATTAGAAGGTTTGTAGATCTGAGCAGGCCGCTTCTTTGGCAAGTCATCTGGAGAAGAAGACAGACATGTATGTCTCATCTTAACCAACCACAATTGCAACCCAATAAGGTACCTTGCCCGAGTACAGACCTGTGTCTAGTATGGGTGGCCATGTTCGGACATCCACTGCTTCTGCTGCCTCTCGTGACCGCAACAATTTACATATTAATTGCGTTGTCATTAAACAGGCAGAGCGACTCACCTGGGGGGGCGGGGAGAGAGAGAGAGACACATCAGATTACTGAATACACACACAACTGAGCAGGACCACGATTTACTTTACAACAGTATAGATACAACACAACCAGTAGCTTGTCTCGTTTCCTTTGATTAGGAGATAGGAACATACATCTAAGGTGGCTGAAATGTTCAGAATTAGAAAGCTATGCTAGAAGGCAGGAGAATTTGTAAATTTTATCAGATAAGCTGTAATTGTAGGTTACAAATTGCTACAGCAAAACTGGTGTCATGCTGACATGGAGAAATTAGGTTTTTCCACATGGTCTTACCATAGGACCCCTACAGCGATAGTGATGACAAGGATAACCCTCAAAATGAAAGCAGCGTGTGTGTATTTATACAATTTTAATGAAAATCCAAACCTAACTTGACACTTACGATGCTCCAGTGGTCACACCATATTAAATCAATATCTGCGTGCTATCCACACAACATACCTCTAACGCTGCTTAATCAAATAAACCGGATTCACATCGGGAGCACCAGGCACCTAAAATATGGGATCCATTCCAGAGACTTCCGATTTATTAAACAATACCTGCCAAGATGTTATTTCTCAAGTAATAATAACTTTTGGTTTAGCATTTCATTTTCAAGTTGCACTCAATTTTAGACTCTAGTGGATTTTGCAACAGAGATTTTGAGGAGGCTCCCCACGATGCAAAACATTGCTTTGTAGCAAGACGATTCAACCACTTGAACGTCTGACATTTACAAAAGTACTGGTATGAAAACGTTTTAATGCCAACTGTATTTAAGCAAAGAACAATTACTTGACCCCAGCACAAAAAACACTTTTCAATTTCCAGTTTCTGGGAAGTAGTAAAGCAAAAATCAAAGCATTTTTATAATGAGTTTATTAATTCCCATGTCCGAGCCAGAGGTTTCCAACAAACTGTTACCACTTACACTTGTACCACAGAAAAGATTTTCCCTCCACCTGGGAGGCCTCTAAGAACATTTCTTCTTCTCTGGACCTGGCCATTTGCGGCTGGAACCAAGGGGACGGGGAGGTTAGGTTTTGGATAGGTTTTTCTGTAGGAGATATGGGGCAAGTGGTCTAGAGCAAAAGGAAGAAGGGTAGGAGTGGGGGATACGGGTTGGGGATATGGGTTGGGTCATGATGTATATTGGGGTGGCGATTTTGCCATGATTGTATTAATTGTGGTAAGAGAAATTGTAGGCAGGGATAGGGGCTGGAGTGGGGGGGGTTGTAAGGGATATTTATGGGGTATTTTGGTGTTTTTTTAACTTTGTAAATCATCTTGGTTTGTTTTTTTAAAATCACCCTGAGTCTTTCGAGAGAAGGGTGGTATAGAAATTAGATATTCATTATTTATATTTTATTTATTTATTTATGTTTTTACCCCACTCTTCCCTTAGGCTCAGGGTGGCTAACAACATAGAAATTAATAAAAACAGAATACAACCCCGCCAGCACTGCAAGCCATCTCACAGCCCCCTACAAAGCTGCCCAATACCACCTCCCCATGTCCTACTCCAATCCCCCTCAGAACCATACCCCAACCCATCCAGCAACCCCCCCATCCCCTATCCCTGCCCCTATATAGCACCAGCATTGTACCTGGAGCTGTACAATCCTAGTTAGAGACAAGTTCCTATTCTGAGGGGCTTACAATTTAGTAGGGATGGAAATTTTGGTTTTGGATAGAACCGAAAGTGGACATTTTGGACGGGGGGCCACAATGGAGAGGGCGTTCTCGGTGGCCGGGCTGTGACTCTGGAACTCCCTCCCGGAGGAAGCTCGCCTGGCCCCGGGTCTGATGGCATTTCGTCGAGCCTGTAAGACCTGGCTGTTCGCCCAGGCCTTTGGAGGGGAGAGGAGGATAGGCTGGGGGGAGTTGGGGGGGGAGGGGTGTATAGTAAATGCTGGGGGGGGATTATTCTTTTTTAACTATGTATTTTATGATGTTTTATGAGTTTTATTATTGTTTTATTTGTTGTGAGCCATCCCGGGATGCCTTGGGAATGAGGGGGCGGCCAATAAATGTAAATAAATAAATAATCCAAAATGTTGGTTCTTTCGAATCTTTTGCATTGATTTTTGTTTCCGATTTTTAAAACGGTTGTTTGTCCCCATTAACGTCAGTGGGGAAAAATGCATGCAAAAAATCCAAAACAGTAGGAAACCAAAACCAAAATTTTGCCTAGAGTCCCACCCCTACAATTTAGAAAACACAAAGGAGGGGGAATCTAAAAACAAAAACAAACACACACAGAGCTTCCTATACCGCTCCACTCCTCTGCTGCTAATCTAGATGCCGGCTGACTCTTGCGAGAGGCTGGCTCTGGGGGCAGGCAAAAATTTGGCTGTTTTAATTTGTATTTTTAATACTGTTTATAGAGGTTCTGGGATGGAGACCATGGGGGAAGCAAGGCTGGAGGGTTGAATATGGGGTTGGGTTGCTGGGAATGCCATGACTCCCCCAGCGAGAGAGGGGTATGAGCATGAAGGGAGGGGAGCAGGAATGGGTGGGATGGAACACAAAGGACTGGGTTTTTAGATCTGTATTTTAGTAAGACTCTACTTAGTTTATTTATATTTGATATTTCGTCCTAGGTTTTAAGGTTATACGGGGTCAGGGAGGGAGTTTATATATGCAATTCTTTTTTCTCTGTTTTAAAATGTTGTAAGCCACTTAAGAGTCATTTTTTGATTAGGTGGGGTGTAAATAAAATCAAATACAGGCTAGAATAGCTATTGGTGAGAAGGTTGTTATATATATCTCCAAACTAACTAATAACTGCCTGTTAGTCTAGCACTTGAGGACTTTGCACAAATACTCTGCCACTGGGTCCCATAGAGACAGCTAGTAAATACTCACAGCAAGGAAGACTAAGTTCTGCTTTTCATACTCACATGCAGGAGGCCAAACCCTACAAACTCCCCTGCAGTACGTTCTGTCGACTCTGCTGACAGAACTATTAGCTGTAACCTTATTGGTAAGCAGATGAAGAGACTCCCTCAAAATCCAGCCCATAGAGGTTTGGGAATGCACGCTGGGGAGGGAGGATCAGAGGCCTCATAGCAATATTGGAAGTCAAAGCTACGATCCCTGTGGTACTCAGCATGTGCACAAGAAGTCAAACCAGTGCAAAACTGGGAGGGCAAAGAAGTCGGCAAGTTTCTGCAGTATCCCTTCCATACAGAGGTCCAGGGAACCCCACAGCGAGACAACGACGTCTTGGGGAAGTACAATCCTTCATCCATTGTAGTCGATTGCTTGGTTTCCACTGAAACTAATGGTGGATAATTGCACCCTTAGGCCGATTTCACACGGCGCTGCTGGGTGGGTGGGATGGGTGTGTGCCGGCGGCAGGTGGAGGTGGGTGTGCTCCCTTTCCCACAGGCGCACAACCATCTCCACTGACTTCTACCCACGGAGCCTCCAGAAGGGTGTGCGCCAGAAACGCACACCCACCTTCACCCACCGCCTGTGGTGTTTGTATGGGCGGACACCCATCCACCCACCCACTGCTGTGGCATACGCCCCCCCCCCCCCC
>QEPC01013748.1:3447399-3506399 GCA_003113815.1 Sphenodon punctatus
CGCGTGCCACGGGCCGGGATCCCCGGCGGGATCCCGGGCCGTGGCACGATCGGCCAGACGCGGCGGCCGCATTGGCCCCGCCGCCCGCCCGTCTCCTCGGAGGGCGGGCGGCGGGGTGCGTGGAGGGGGCGGGGCCGTGCGGCCGCACGTTGCGCCGCGCGGCCCCGGCCCCTCCCACTTTCCCCGCCGGGATCCCCCTGGCACGTCTGTTGGGCCGTGCAGGGGTGACCCCGGCGGGGAACGAAGACGTTCGTTACGGTACGGGGCCAAAGGGCCCCGTAACGTCTGAAAGTACCCTGAGTGTGAGCATGCCTGCTTGTAAATTTCACTTTCTTAGTCTGCAGATTGAAATGATGCCAATTGGCAGAAGAACTACCTTACAAGACAGATGAGAGGACACAAGACAAAGCAAAGGGCAGAAGAGACACTAGAACAAGAAATGACCATGTATAGAAGCCAACCAGAAGAGAGAACATTTGCTTTTGCATGTGTGATTTGCCAGAGAGGGGTCTGGGCAGCTTAGGAAGTTGTCGTAGAAGTTAGGCTGCGTATTCTATAAAACGGGTCAAGAGTTCAAGTTTGGGTGATTGTCAACCTGAGGCAAAATTGTTACTATCAAAACAGCTGTTTGGCTGTTTCTAATAAACATACCCATATCATAAGAGCCATCACCGACACCCTTGCTGACAGCTTCAGCAGAAAAGCCAAGAAAGCATGCAAAAAAAATACTGAACTTCTCTAGAGGTGAGGTGCCCCCCCCCCCTTAGGCCAGGGGGGCTGAAGAAAATTGATGAAGAAAGCCTGCCCAGTACAATCCCAGGCCATCCACTGCATCTGTTCTGTTGAAAAATTGGATTTTTCCAACTGTGTCATAGGGTGAAAACAGACATGACGCTAGCCACCCTTTAACCACCCTTGGTGGTTATTTATGCATGTTGCAGGGCTGTATTGGTGCCCCATGCAGCCCTGAACATGCATAAATGACCACCAAGGGTGGTTAAAGGGTGGTAAGTGTCATGTCTGTTTTCACCCATAGTTACTACTTTCCACAAAGCGCTAAATTCACTTAAAAAAAGGGAGGCTGAAGAAATTAAGCAGAGGAAGAGCGATTGATTGGTAAGGGAACATTTGCATTCAAAGCTCATAGGGGATTAGAAAATAAGCAGCAAGTTAAACAAAAATTGTGAAAGCACCCATGGAAGAGGGTTTATATTCTGAAGGAAAGCAAAAAGGGTTTTGAAGAAGAGAAGGTGAAGGGAGTCTATTTCAATAGCTAAGGAAACGTAAGCATGTTGCCTGATTGTTAAGTAGATAATTCTTATTCTCCTGGAATGTCTCGCACACAAACTATAGTGTTTGTTAACTGCAGCTTTTGGAGGGGAGAGAATCATTGGCAACACTGGTGCAGGGCATTATCATGCATCACTTGCATTTATTAACTGAATGGCTCAATCATCCAAGACTATAGAGGGTAAAATCTGACTGAAGTTGAAGCGCAGACTAAGGGACTTGGCATTCTTTAACAAGCTCCTCATTAAAGTTTAGTTGCTGCAACTATAATTGCACTGTTAGGACAGCTGGCAACATTAGCTCAGTATTCAGAGAGCATTTTTATTTACGAAGTTTCCGAAGGACAAGTCAGATTCAGCCACATACTAAGCAAAAACCGGAGGAAGAGGACAACAAGCCTATCGTCACTGCCATGTCTCCCACCAGCCCAGGTAGATTGGGAATCCCCAAATCTATGCAAATAGATGATGCCCATTTTACTCAGCCATGTGCAGCAGATCTCTTTTCCATGTACATATGAATTCTTTGCACCAGTGCTTCAAAAGAGCAATCTCAGCAACCTGGGAAGAATCATGGCAGCTTTCACCACCTGAAGGCATCAGCTGTATCCAAGTCAGCAGAAAAGCCCGATTACATAGTCAAGCAGGTTGGCAAAGGGCTGTCACCTCTGGAATACAAACTGCTATGACTGTGTATGTAGAGCTTCATACCAAAGAGTCCAACTTTGAAAGGGCCTCTTCAGTTCCTTCCCCCACCTGTTTGCTGTTGTTCTTATCACCGTGCCACACACCACCTGCCAAACTCATCATGAAGACATGCAAGAACTAGATTCCCCTTTCACAAAAAGGTCCAACAGATGAACATCCAATACAGAAAAAGTTCTTGGACAACTCAGTCTGGGTGGTGCAGTTTGGATTGCAAGACGCATTTTCCTACAAAGTAAAGCATCAGAGTAATCATCTCAGTTCCTTACCCTACAGTTAAGTAGCGTGTAAAGCACGTGGTCAGGAGTGGTTTGAGCTCTCCACTGTAAAACTTCTGAGAGGAAGAGGAACTAAAAACCAAAACAGAATAATCATGATAATACATGGATTTCCCCTTTTTACATTCCCCGCCCCCCAACAAACAGGAACTTTTTTTTGCCCTTCTACCCTCTACATCTCAGACACCCACAACTGTTAACCTCCATCTTTGACAGTCATCATTTGGGCAACATGATTTTTCTATAGTAGTGCCCTGTAGCTTTGAAGCCTATAATGTACTATTCTGAAAGCACATGTAATTCACCGTCAGATTAAAGCTAAAAAATAAATAAATTCATTCTGGTTTGGCAGCTCTGACTTTGACCACTATCAGACCTCCACCCCCTGTGCATATTCTGGCTGCGGGATACAGAGGGATTTCCTGCTCTGTATCTCTGCAGGTGTTTGACAGCAAAACCGCACTGGGGGTGTGTGGGGCTTTTAGACTGCTGGCACCCCGTGCATATCCTGACTGCACATTCCCTCCCGGAGCCAGAATATGCACTGGGGGGGAGGGGGCGGGGGAGAAGAGAAGGGAGGAAGAGGTCTGAAAGTGGGCTTTGACCACAATTTCAGCTCTATCATCATTTCTCTCTCTCCTACTCAAAAGAGAATCTCCTAGATAAAGATTCTGGTGTTAGTTCTGATCCATCTTTACGGACCTGCTATTTTCTTAGTTTTCCTAGGTTTAATTACTAGAGATATGAGAGACATTTAATAAACAAGAAAACCCAAGTTCAAGATGAAGCTGGCATTCAGAAATATATCTGAAATGTTAATAAATCTGTAGAGGTTGACTTTTGTCTAGGGCTGAAACGAGCCCCCTTTAAAAATATTGCGATAATTCAAAAGATTCAAGACAAGGAGGCGAGAGCTCAGGTGCTCTTGCTCCCCGATCGCAAATCTTGCCAATTATTGCAGGGGGAATGGGCGAGGGGACGGGGGCACGGAGATGAGCAGAGGACAATGCAAGCACCCTGAGTACCTGTGGGGGAGGGAGGAGGCAAGCAAGAAAAGACTGAAGATTTACTTACTTCCCTCCAGAGTCCATGGGGGGGGCGTGGCGGGGGGAGGGTCCCCTCCTGTGCCTCTTTGCACCGCACCACTGCGGAGTGGGACAGGTCCTGATGCTCCTCGCTGCACTGATGGGCTTTCCGGCTCCAGTTCCAAAAAAAAAAAAAAAAAGAAAAGAAAGGAAAAAAGGAACTGGAGCATGCGCAGAGCAATGCTTCAGCCCTGGGTGCCCTTTTCAAAGATGGCGCCAGCAGGGTCAAGCAGTTCTGAACATGCTCCCTGCATGCACCCTTTTCAGAGATGGCGCCTGCAGGGCTGAGCATGTGCAGAACAGCTGCTTGACCCTGCCACTGCCATCTTTGAAAAGGGTGTCCAGGGCTAGAGCATTGGTCTGCACATGCTACAGCTCTTTTTTCTTCTTCTTCTTCTTCTTGAACTGCAGCCAGGAAGCCCAGCACTGCAGCGAGGAGCGGCGGGACCTGTCCCCCCTTGCAGTGGTGCACAGCAGTGCGGTACGGAGAGGCGCAGGAGGAAACACCCCCCAACCCCATGGACTCCAGAGGGAGGTAAGTAAATCTTCAATCTGTTGCTGCTTGCCCCCTCCCTCCCCCACCGGGCGGGGGGGCTGTGCGGGTCCCTGAGATGATATGGGGGGGCTTGCCTTGTCCCCTGCTCACCTCCGGGGGCCCCACGCCCCCCCCACCCCCGCTCCTTGATGTTCGCTGGTTCTCAGCGAGAAGGTAGTGTTTCTTGTTTCGTCTCATCTCGAGGCGAAATGGGGGACATTACCCCCCTTCTCGCCGAGAACTGGTGACAACCGCGAGACGAATTTCAGCCCTACTTTTGTCTGGAGAATAGACGACACTGTAATCATCACACAACTAATGCTGTGCTAGGTGAGTTGGCAACAAAAGAGTCACGGCCCTACTTTGTGGCTATTTTAAGACTCTGTAAGGGTGCAAAAAACATACAAACAACTTATTCCAATTAAGCCAATCCAAAGGCAGAAGCATATTGATTTATCCTTGAAGATGGTAAAGATAAGATTAAGTTACTCAATTTTGTCATTGAAGTTTTATCACCACAGGGGAAAAACACTGAAAAACAGCTGTGATATTCCATCTGTATCCATCATTATATTCTCCCGTAAAGTCATGTAAAAAATTTTAAGCCTTCTCTTACCTTTCTGGCCTGATCGTTGTCCTCTATCTGCCCTAGATCTCTGCCACTCGCCTGAGCAATTCTTTTTCCAGAGACCAGGTTCCCCACCATCACAGAGGCAGGGCCGATTTCTAAAATACATCAATAATAAAAAACGAGTCTTACAATCTAGAATTCACAGGATCCCTCCTTTTGAACAAGATGAAAGGAGGTTACATTTTCCAAAGGTTAACCCTTCACGCATGGCTCGAAGGGTTAAGGCCATAGGGTATGAGCTAAGCTGTACTGCAGAAATATGTCCTGAGCATTTTCAAAGGGATCCAATGCTGGAAAAAGTTCTGTTTATTCTGCTTGCGGGGAGAAAAAATGTGAGATATACAACAGAGATCCATGTCATTAATTAGAGACCATGATACACACAGAGAACAGGATGTTTCTCTGCCTTTCTTCACTTTCAGTCTCCCTCTGAAGAGGCATACCTTCCAACAGTACCTTTTTGGCCAGTACAAGCATGGGTTTTGTTACCTTGTACCACCTTCTCAGAGATGTAAACTTTGCACTGGGATCGGCAAAGGGAATAATTAGCACATCATTAACCCATCCATAAACAGGTGCGACTCCTAGGTTCACAGTCCCAGTTGCTTCATTACTTGGCTGTGGGGCACCTCTTCTCATTTTAATAGGCTTGGGATAAGCACCACTATCAAAAGAAAAAGAAAGGTAACACCCAGGTTGGAGGGAGCTGCGTGCCTGGGATCAAGATGAAAACTAAAAAGAGACAGGAGTAGTGGGAGCGTGTTTGAGAAAGAGGATTCTTTAGCTGAAGGGACTGCCACTGTTTCCACCTGGGATCCTCCGAACATTTTTTAAAGCTAAGATTTTATTTATTTATTTTACAGATTTTATACCCCACACCCTCCTGCAATAAGCAGCTTGGGGCGGCTCAGAAATAGCGTTAATTAAAAACATAAAATATAAAAATAAACCAATCAAAATGGTGGAGTATAAAAGTTTCCCCCCAACCACACCACCTCTTACCCATCTCCCTCACCCAAAGCCTGGCAGAACACCCAGATCCTGCACTGTTGTCGGAAGGAAGGGAGGTCCAGGGCTACATGGACCTCTGCTGGGAGGGAGTTCCACAGCCTTGGTGTGGCCACCGAGATCGCCCTCTCCATAGTGCCCCCCCCCCGAGATACTCGGGGGACTTCAAGAAGGGCGCTCCCAGTCGACCGCAGGGTTCGATCTAGAGCCTGGGGGGTGAGGTGGTCCCGCAGATAGGTAGGGCCCAGAACGTATAGGGCTTTAAAGGCAAGTACCAAAACCTTGAATTGGGCCTGGAAGACTATGGGCAGCCAGTGCAAAGAACGGAGCACTGGTGTAATGTGCTCACAGCGATCCGTCCCCGTGAGGAGATGGGCTGCCACGTTCTGCACCAGCTGCAGCCTCCGGGCCATCGTCATGGGCAGCCCCATGTAGAGTGTATTACAGTAAGTCCAGTCTTGAGGTGATGATAGCATGGATGATGGTGGCAAGGTTGGAGTCTGAGACGTACGGCCGAAGCCACCGCACCAGATATAGTTGGTGAAATGCGCTCCTCTCCACAGACCCCACCTGAGCATCCAGGAGGAGCTGGGAGTCGAAGAGCACCCCAGACTGAGAACCTGAGGGACTACAGGAGGGCAAACCTCATCAATGATGGGGGATGCCACCCCCACAGCCCTCCCCACCAGCATCACCTCCATCTCGTTGGGATTCAGCTTCAGACGGCTCACCCTCATCCAGTTTCCCACAGCCAGCAATCACTAAGTAAGCACCAAGACTGCCAGGTCTGGGTCAGATGAAAAAAGAAGTTGAGTGTCATCAACGTATTGATGACACTGGATGTTAAATCCTCTCACAACCTCATCCCAAGGCTGCATGTACACGTTGAACAGGAGAGGGGACAGAAAAGAATCTTGCGGGACTCCACACGAAAGGTCCTGGGGAGACGAAGAGCAGTCCCCCAGTACCACCTGTTGAGTTTTCCCAGTCAGGAAAGAATGGAACCATTCAAGAACAGTTCCACCTACCCCAGCTCGGTCCCACAAGCAGGTCAAAAGCATCTCATGATCAACTATGTCAAAAGCAGACGGCAGAATCAGAAGGGTCGACTGGCTCTGATCCAATTTACAGCAAGGCCACAAGCACAGTCTCAGTGCCATAACCCAGATGAAAGCCCGACTGTGAGGGATCCAGAAAGCTGATGCGGTCCAGATGTACCTGCAGCTGCCAAGTCACCACCTGTTCAATAACCTTGCCTAAAAAGGGAAGGTTAGAGACTGACCGATAGCTGGAGGGGGAGTCAATGTCAAGCTGATGGTTTCTTGAGCAGAGGCTGCACCACCGCCTCTTTGAGGCAGCCTGGCAGCAATGGCCCCAGCGTCTCCTGGCTGGCCTTAACCAGCCAGGACAGGCACGGATCCAGTTCGTAAGAGGTGGCTCTAACTGCCCCAAGAACATCCCCCGCCCCACTGAAACTGATCCCACAAAACTGGACAAATTTTAGATCCAAAGTCAATGGGCACATTTGAAATTGTTGACTTTAACAAGCTGAGTTGTAATTTGAATCATTAGTCCTGTGCACACAAACGTGTACACAGATTTTTTTAGTCTAGCTCAGCCCCAAAGCTAGTCAGTGGGCTATGGTTTTCATAAACACAGGCCAATTTATACAAATTGCAAGTGATATGAAGCGTATCCATTTCTCTCTATCAGATGTTGGCGGGAATACAGAGGAGGAACATCTCAGATCCAAAGGTAGATCCCCCAGTTCAGAAACAGAATTATTCAAATACACCCACGATAGGACCAGTCTCGTCTCCCCAAGCATAAATTTTCTTGACAAGCTACTCCTTCAATTCAAAATGCCGTTACAAGGTTAGGTTACATTTTTAAGGTATTTGTTTCATCATTGAACTGGAGGTGTCAAATTCATAAGGGAAAAAAGCAGAACTGTCTTTGCAAACAGCACTCCAATTGGACTAGATCAGTGGCTCTCAAGCTTTTTTTAAGCATGTCTCCCCCTTTCACTTGTTATACTTGAGGCCCCTGCCCTACTACTCCCCCACCCACCCCGGGTGTTTTTAAACTTGATGGTGCCAAGCATGGCCACCCATCCCCTACCCACCTGGTCACTCATTTGAAGGTGGTGTGGGTGGAGGCACACTCGCGTGACCCATGCAACACTCACTCATAGTGCACCAGAAGAAAAGCGGAGGGGGGTGTGTGTGTACAAAATGGTGTGTGGGGACAGGAGCCCATGTATCTCTGGCCTATTTGAACTGGGGCACCCGTACGCCAGCGGACAGGTCCGCAGCCCTGCTGCCTCCCCGTTCCACTTCCAACCCTACTGATCAGCTCTTAACGAGGTAATGGCTGCCTGTAGGAATTGCTTCGGGGCCAGTCCGTGGTGGTGGGACTGCGCAGAGGCTGCCTACATGGTCAGGGTGGCCACCCTAAGAGCAGCCTGTTAGGATCCCTCCCCACTCACTCCATGTGCTTGGGTGCTCCACAGCTGTGCCACTCAGCAGACACGGACCGCCCCCCCCCTCTAGCCTTGCTTATTTAAAGGCACCCTTCCAACCCCTTACTCTCGCTCTTCTTCTCCCCCTCCCCACCCTCCCACTGCTTCCCCCTCTCCTGTCCCCTTGTTGTTTTACTCTCCCCCGCCACTTGTCACCCCATTATTTGGGAGATTCCCCCTAGCTCAGTGAGAGCGTGGAGGTAGGAGTTTCCCAGCTGGGGTTCTTCTTGCTCCTGCCAGAACACCTTCTGTGCCCTATCCCTTGGGGACCTGCCCCCCCCCACCCCCCGTCATTTTCAGAACTTGGAGACTAGATGATCTTTGAGGTTCCTTCCAACTCTATAGTACGCACATGGGGTTTTGTAGCAGGCAATTACCAAGTTACAGAAACTAGACTGAGCCCTCATCTGGAGGCAAGGTTAATGTACTGGAGTCAATAGGCTCTAAAAGCATTTTTTCTTCAGTTTAAAAGTTTTCTGCGTTGCATCCTGCTAAACAGTCATTTTCGACAGCTCCGAAATCTAACACAATATACTTTATGGGGGGAAATGCTATTTCAGATTATATAATAATTGGTATGGGAAGGCAACACACGCACCACTCACACAGATATCACTGCAAGAAAGAGACCTTTCTGTATGAAATATACAAAATATCAAATACTCCTTAAAGAACAATTGAGCTTACCTGGCTGTTTTTGCCTTGGTTTAGGCAGGTTTGTTACACAGGTGTGTGGGCACATTAACACATTGCAGGGATGCAGTGCACCTTCCAGAAAAAGCTGTTTAGTTTCGGATAAGTGTATTCCACCGAGAGGGGTTTTGGGAAGCGTGTTTGCCGGTACCAGCGCGAGGCAGTAAACACCTACTTGATGGATGCTGTCTATAGCCTTGAAAACAAAACAGGAAATTAATAAAGTTAAGCTGGTGACTGAACTCGTGTGCACTTCCTCAGTTCAGTGCAAAAAATAATGCAGTAATTCCTCTCTACTTGGAAAAATAGTAAACTTTTAAGCAAGATCAAAGATGAGATACTCTTTCAAATGAATGAATACAAAAATGCTACATCAATCAACGTAGAAGAGGTTTATGATCACCTTTTCAGAGGTTAAAAAATATAAATAAAAAAATGACCTAGTGAAGTTCCTGATAAAGTTTTTATAGACTGAATTCATACTTTTTATTTTATTTATTTAATTTCTACTCTGCTCTTCCCCCAAGGTTCAGGGTGGCTTGCAAGATTAATGTATTAATAAAATTTATATGCCACACTGTTCTGCTAAAAGCATCTCGGGGCAGCTAACAACATTTAAAAATACATATTAAAACAGACAACACAAAATACATTAAAATACCTTACACTCCCTTAAAAAAACACCCACCCTCAACCCACCCACCCATCCCCGCCTATCAAATGCTTTGCCAAAAAGAAGGATTTTACGCTGCCTCAGGAATATGCTCGGGCTCCAGGGGAAGGGAGCTCCCTAATCCTGGGGCAGCAACCGAGAGCGCCTCCCTGTGGGCCCTTGTTATATTGGCAAGGTGGTATCTGCAAGGGAGAGCTCCTGCCTGACTGCAAGGGGGTCATGGTGGAACATGGAAGGAAAGGCCGTCTTTCAGACACTATTTATTTATTTTATTTAAAATTTATATCCCGCCCCTCCTGCCCTCTGGGCAGCCCGGGGCGGCAAACAACATTCAATAAAAATATTAATTTTTTAAAAACAATTTAAAATTACAATATGTGGGGAAAAAACCCACCCCCCACCCTATCCCTACCCCTCTCCAAAAGCCTGACGGAACAGCCAGGTCCTACATACACGCCGAAACAGCAGGAGAGTGGAAGCCACCCGAGCCTCCTCCAGGTGCGAATTCCACAGCACAGGGGCAGCCACCGAAAAAGATCTAACATCGGTGACCACCCACCTCGCCCGGGGAACCTCCAAAAAGGCTCCCACGGACGATCTCAAGGGTCGCACGGGCACAAGGGGAGTGAGGCGGTCCCGCAGATAACTATGCATGTTCTTTCCCCCAGGCTTATTCTAGCAGTAGTTCACTTTGTGAAGAGGTAGATCAATGAGGAGGAATACTTTATTTGGTCTTGAATTTCTACTGCGATCCAATTTTGGCATCCTTTCTAAGTGTTACTGTTAAAGGAGACCCTATCAAGTGGATATGCATTTTATGAATTGACTAGGCATTTCTACTACCTGCCTGTGAACATTCTCGCAATGTCTGTATGCAAGCACGAAAAAAGGGCTGGGTTTTTTCCCCTGTTGCTCTGGAAGGCCCTTACTGACAAAAAGAGGAAACTGCATAAAGTCATTTTCAGAACTACTACTACCTCTTTGCCGAAGTGCTGCTGGCAGAGGCCCCCATGCAAGTTCTGTGCACACACGGTCAGATTTTTAGTAGACAAAATCCTAAATTGCAACCTTCATTGGAGTGAACAGAAGAGAAAGCTTTCAGTTGTAGCAGGATATTACCTGGAGTACTCGACTCATCCACTGGAAGCTGTCCTCCTCTGTGGAATCCGGCCTTTGTTCAGCAACAATAACTATCCTTTCATCATGAAGGACACTCACCGAGAACACTGCTATTCTGTGGAACACAGCAGAGAAAGGCACTGAGCAAGAAGGCAGACTGCAGACATGCCTATTCTATTCTCCTGAAATGAACTTTTCAGTGACTATTATTCATTAGTTATGTAATTTGGAAGATTGGTGCTCCAGTTCCTATTTCTTCAAGAGAAGAACTGTAACACAGAACTCCTACATAATTTAAAAAATAGAATAGCTCTGGGAGGACAGACAATTGAGAGCTAAAAACAGCCTCACTTTAAAAAGGGCTACATCTGGACCCTGATTCAGTAGTCTTCACTAGTAATTCATTACCCCACAGAATTGTATATCGCATGCTCTATAGCGAAGAGCTCAGAAGCACAACAGAAAGCCAGTGTATTCTAGTGCATCAGGTGTTGGGTGTGGGCAAGTCTTTCAGCCTCGTTTCATTTCCTCATCTGCAAAATGGGAATAACAATGACCTACCTCAGAGAATTATTGTGAGGGTGAACAAGATAAAGATTGTAAAGCACTCTGAAAACTGAAAGTGCTATATAATTTCTTTAACAAGAGTGCTTGAAGTTTATAAAAATGCACCGAAGCACAACTGACACCAAGATCAGTAGGAGGAGTGATTTTTCTCACCCTGTTACAGGTATGCCTCGTATTTAATTTTTTTTAAAAAAGGGACCCTGCAAAGTAAAATAAAGTTCAGTCCTACCTATTTTGTTCTTTCCGATACATTTAGACAGACCGAAATTTGAGGTCTTCCTACTCTGGATACAACAAAAAAAAAAATATTCTGCCAACATTTCCTATCGTTACTAAAACTGGTGCAGTTCTACAGTTCTCTTGGGGTGGTGGGGGAGCAAATAAATAAAGTTAAGCAAACCTTACCCTGTAGACAAACTTCATAGGTTCCACTGCCAGGGCTGTTGCCACGATGTCATCAGCGTTGTGTCTTCGACCACTGACGACCATTAGGCCGTCCATTTTGCCCACAACAAAGACAAGCCCACCTGGCCCAATAAATCCTAGTAATCCAGTCCTTATAAAAGGGTATTCACTTATAGGAGCTCCTGAACTGGTCATAGGAAACACCTGCAAGACATGTGGAAATGCAGCAGTTCCATCATCCTTTAAGAGAAGGGTCTGACTTCAAAGTGGTACATGCACAACAGTTCTCATTCACATCAGTGGGACTCAAAGGGCCCATCCAAGGTCCATGTACCTGCACTGCACACACAACATGCATGGACTGACGTGTGCACATTACTCACATAGACCTTGGATCACCACCCACCCCTCCCCACAAGCACTTCCACGACTGAAGGCCAGGACCAAATAAGACTGGTTAATACAGAAATCAGAAACCAAACACATTCCTTTTGCCTACACCAAGGTTTAAAATAAATAAATAAATAAATAAAATAAATAAATAAATGATGTGACAAAACCCAGAATGAAGGACAAAGATTTTTAATCAAATGTATTTGCTTTCATAACACAGCTTTGGTGTTGCAGTGATTAACAAATAAATGATAAAAATAAATGATAATAAAAACAAAGTTTGAGTGGAACAGATGTAGGTTTGACAGGAGAATACAGGACAATAGTAATTGCCACTTTTATGTAGATAATTTACAGAATTACCTCAGTAACCCACACAGTTCACTCATTTTTCCTGCTGCTACAACAGTCAACAACAAAACCAACTGTAGTTGTTTAATTGAAACTATAAAGGATAACTGCCGGTTAAGGGCCACTGCTAGATCAGAGTCTTTATTAATAGACAAACCCACCCCATACCTTACAACTCTTCTACAAATAGAAAAAGCTCAACATTTTGACTATGTATAATTATATGGGCAATTCCCAGAGTCCGAGTTCATGCATCTGAAACTAATTTGGCTTTATATACAGAATAGAATGACTAAATGCCATACAAAAGGAACACTTTTGAAGTATCTCAACAAATCGAGGTCCTAACAAGGTACTTAATTATGTAAATAATTTAAGCACAGTCTCTCTGAAGTTTTCCTACTTAAGTAGCTTGCTACTTGGATGCACATTAGTAGCTGTGAAGTGCCCCTTGATAGCTTATTAACAAGAGAGTATTAAGTTCTAGCTAGAAATAAATAAATTTAAGCACATTTCTTTCTTGTAAAGTTGATAGATATTAAGACAACTATTCACATTGATTAATCATATGTTGCTCTTTCATCAAAGAAGAATTAAAAATATTCCAAATTATTGCAATATAGTAGAATATATAAACCGGAGAAGAGAGGACAGAGGGGATAGGATAAAGGTTTATAAATCATGAGTGGCATCGAACGAGTAAATAGGGAGTTCACAGAAAGTATTTTGTCACACAACGCACAATTAACTTGTGTAACTTTTTGTCAGAGAATCTGGTCATGGTTGGTAACATAGCTGGGTTTTGAAAGAGGACTGGATAAATTCTTGGAGGATAAGTTCATTAATGGCCAGTTTCCAAGTAGGCCAAGGGACATAACCTCCAACTGTTGGGAGCAGAGAGCGAACAGCAGGGATTGAATCACTCTATTATAACCTGCTGGGTGCTTCTCCGAAGCAACCACGAGTGGCCACTGTTGGAGACAGGATGCTGGGCTCAATGGACCATTGGTCTAACCCACTATGGTGGCACTTATTCTTAACTCAATTGCTAGTACAATTTCCTCCACTATTAGTTTTTAAAATATACGGTACTTGTAACAATCAAAACCGCATACTTGCGTGGGAACACAGAAATATTATGCAAGAAAAATTAGCCATGTTTAGATTACACAAGTGACAATAAAAGGAACAGAAGCAGCATTTGTTGGAGGTAGCTATAAATATATTAAATTATTTCCTCAAAAGTTGACAGGGTACAGCCACACAAGATGTTAGATAGGACTGGTCAAAGAGGGGCTGCTCGCGTATCTGCTGACCCAAAGCGTGGCAGCTGCAACTGCCGGTCACAAGGCGGGTGGAGAGATTGGGCCCGCCCCTGCTCGTGTGGCTGCACCCTAAGGGAAACATGATAAAAGTGAACCCCCTGCCGTTTTTCCCCCTTGGTCTTCACTGACTTATCTATTCTTTTCATTTCATTTCCAAAAGATTTTTTAACAAGGAAAGAACTGGATAAAGCCTGTGGAGCTATCAAGATAGGCATCAAGAAAGCAAAAATATTCAAATAAGCGCATCTTATTTCTCAGTCGAATGAGAAACAATAAAGTGACTTAAGAGACAAGCTTGTTAAGCAACGATGCTTTCCACAATCTTCAACTATAAAGATGCATTTCTGCCATGCTACTGACAAATCAGTCATCGAACGGGGGACAGAATGTGGAGCCGCGGGAGATATCTTCCCAAGTGTTTCGAATTAACAGAACTAGTTTATGCAACTGTGGAATCCAAGTGCTTCCTTTGCCCTCACTCTACCATTCCTTTTCATTTATTACAGTCACTTACTGCATCTTGGTTCAAGTTACAGATTTAAACTTCCACGGCCAAGAGACCGTGTATAAGCATCCAAATGGTTTTTAAATAAAAATGGTACAAGTCTTGGAAATCTCAGTCATAACTGGTGCCCCAACACACCAACTCATCCCCATTTCCTCTAGTACATGAAAGGCTTGTTTCTTATCACAATTGTTCAGTGCTAGGCACCTTGCTGACGTTCTACGGGCAACAAACAATGAAGAGCTAAGGAGGAAGGATTCTTATGCGTCTTTCATTGACTCACCTCAAATGTGTTTTTGGTCATGCCCGAAAGTCCATAATACGATGTACCTGTAGCAATTGCACACACACACAGTTCCCCTATTTCGTCTGTTCTACAGAGCTGAGGAATTCCATCTGGTTTCACTGAGCACATTATGGCTATGAAGAGAAACCATGAGATTAAAAAATATTCTGCAACTTTAAAAATAAGTTAAATGAAGGGGGAAAGACTTGTTTACATACAGTTTATCCAAATCTTCAGTGGTTAAAGACTTTTGCAAATCCTGCTGGTAGACTCAAAATCAAAATGCTTTCAGTGCTTGGAAAATTTAACCTCTTAAAAAGATTATCTAATTGTTACACACAAGACTATCTAATATCAGTTTTTAAAAACAAAACTTGGTTTGATGTAACTCTCCTAAAAACTGATTTCACAATATGTGAAACACACATGTGGTCAAAAAGAAAAGAAAAGAAAAATCCACATTGCTTGATGGCCTACATGGTTTTGTATGCTGGAAAATGTATTTCCTGTGGCCACTTCAGAATAAGATATTTTACTGCAGCTGCTTAACTGGATCAGGTGACTAACTATTCATTGTCAGCAATAAAACTGGTGGGAGGGTGTCTCAAGCCCATGCAACTGATACACAGCTAGATTGCCCTGGCAGTCTAGTATAGAAGCGGCATGCTGCTTTGCTGAGAGTTATAAAGTACAGCCCCTCCCTCCACCCCCCACTCATTGGGCAAGCAGGATCTTGGTGCTGTGGAGGCAAAAGGAGCTGCACCAGTCGAGAGGGAGGAAGACACGCCTATCAAACAAATATTCCAAGTGGGAGACGTCTGGTTGCAGGGGGTGGCAGCGGGGAAGGAGAAACATTCCACATCTGTCAACCAAATGCAGGGATCTGTGTGGGAGGTGAAAAGGGCAAATGAAAGAGGGAATCAAAAGGACACAGGCCCATGAAGAAAAACGATTTGCCCAGGAAGCTACTCTGCTTAAAACTCTGTGGTACATTACACCACCATGCTGAAGGTATTAGGATTTTTGCTGTTTCCAATCTTGGGCACAAAGTAGTACGGTGTGCTTCTGGACAGATTCCTACTGCATGGAATGCTGCTAGGAGCATGTGTTCTACAATGGGAAGAGGGCCAACGTAACCAAGGAAGAAGAAAAGCAGACTAGAATGCCTAAGTTAAGACAGTACTAGCCTTGGATGCTTTTCCTTTCATTGTGAAATATAATCCTAAGAGAATCCATACTACATCCTGCTTTGAATTAGGTCAAACGCTAGAATCCGACATATGCCAATAGAGCCATAAAAGTTTATACAGGGTTCATTGGCAGGGGCAGTGGGGGGAAGTGGAGGGTGACTTGCTTAAGTTTTAGATGTCTAGAAGACAGCAACATTTTATTTGGTGCATGATTTATTAGAGTCCTGTTAAGAAACTGCAATATTGGCCTCACATAAAAGTGATTCAAAATATAAAGTTTTCATGGCGGTTTAGAAATTCAGGCTCATGATTAGTTGGGATGTTACCATCTACATATAGCACAATCATTGCTTACAATAACATGAGCGATTCGGATTTTAAAAAGGTAGGAAGAAGAGCTCATGGGGATAATTTACAGCATATTGCGAAAACTGACCTTAGTGCTATTGCTGGTCATTTATATTATTATGAAAATGTGCAAGCATCCATATACAAGAATCAAAAGATGTATACTTGAATCCTGTAATCATAAGACTAGTTAATAGCATCTTCATAAAGTGAACAGCAGAAAATGAGGTGTTGCCAGACCAGTTGCCATGATGGGTTTCATTTCAAATGGAAGCAAAGCTTCCAGCCATATGAAATACTGGGAAGAATTTACCCCAAGATTGAAAATTTCCCAAATGACTAGATTTTAAAATGTAGACATTTTAAAATAAAAAAAATTACACATCTGTGCGTGCACGCACACACACATACACAGCGCTAAATTTTAGTGGTTACTATTCTGTGGCTACGCATCAAGTTTTGTAGTAATAAAAGACTTATTGTTCTAGGAAAAGCTGTACTGTCTCCTACCTCCTGGCATCACCAAACCAACATCTTGCACTGTCAGGACAGAAAGCTTTTCTTCAGAGTCCACTCTAATTACTCCGTAGGTGAGGCCATGCATGGACAAGACTCCCCTGCCTTGAGGCTGGTTGCTATCATCTGTTGGCCTGCAACAGTTAAATTATTATAATAAGAAGGGGCAGTCTGCATTAACAGCCAAACAGTAATGCATGTTCAAAGAATTAGGATATTCTAACATTTATTATTGTCTTATCAGCATAATGGCCTGAACCACGATTTATTCTCCAACAACTTTTCCTGCCCTACAAGAAGTGGTAGGGCAGGAAGCGGGCGGCTTCGGGAGCGTGTGGGGGCGGTGCTGTGCAGCCGCACGTTGCGCCGCACAGCCCCGCCCCCTCCCCGATTCCCCGGTGGAATCGGCCGGCTTGTCTGTTGATGGGTCGGTCAGATTCCACCGGGGAATCAATAGGGTGATTCAGTGACGGGGCCAATAGGGTCCCCGTAACGTCTGAAATCACCCTTTCTTTCCACCAACAGCAGTCTGTTATTTGGGTTATAACAATAATTGGGTTACAACAATGCTCCAACAAGCTTTTAAATCTTCCGAGCGTTTTACAGATACTGAGCCCCAATTTACAAATAGGGAAATGGGAGGATGAATGGTTTGTGGGTCAATGGTACTGAGTGTCTTAGTTTCTGGGAGTCCAGCTTGAGAGGTGGCAAATGGGCCTGATTTTCGGGATACACAGTGCAACTTCTCTAGAGTGAAGAGGAAGGGGGGAGGGAGGGGCACCTCTTAAAAAGGCAAAATTAAATGGTGAAGAATTAAACTATTCAAAACACAGCAAACCTAAATTATGTTTACAAATGGACTGGACCACATTTTTAATTAGGACAAAAGTCAAGATTAGGAATCTAAATGGAGCCTTTCAGTACAGTACTTGGAACACAGGCCCTTTTCAAACGGGCCGGCGGTGCGGGGCGGTTGGATGGAGGCCACTGCGTGTGAGCAGCGGGTGGGCAGCCCGTCACATGGACGCCCACCCATCTCCACACACGGAGCATCCGCCATTGGCGCCCGTTGCTCCATGCATGGGCGATGGGTGGAGGTGGGTGGAGTGCGTATGTGAGTGCGTGGACACACACGCACCCCCACCCACCCTGGTGATTGCATGGATGCCCCCCCTCACTGCCCACCCTCATATGTAGGTGGGGGGGGGGTGGAAGCATCCATACAAAAATAGCAACAGATGTATTGTAGAGCTGAAACAGGAACCTAATTTGGTACCTGGTGGGTAATACCTGCATTTGCCAGGCACGTGAATTGGTACCTGAATACCACTCAGGTACCTCAATACCTTAAATTTCAGGGTTTCGATTTTTAGGTACCTGGAATCTGGGATCACCAGAAGCTGAAAAATTGGGACAAAGATGGTATTTTGGCTGACAGGGTACCCAAACGGACACGGTTTTGGATACTGATGAGTACCCAAATTTTTGATTCGGGTACTGCGAATTCAAAGGGTATATCTGTTTTTGTGGGTACACATTTCAGATCTAATTTTCAGTTATCTTAACCTTTTGAAAAGAAATTATGCTTCTAAATTATTTTATTGCTGGATTTCAATAAAAGCAACAAGACTTTTGCCTTTCTGAATTTGATGAAGATAATGATAATTATTGAAAACTGGACATGAACGGTGATTGTGATTTTCATAATTTTACTTTAAGTTCACTACAAAGTTACTGTATAATCCAGCAAACATAAAAATCGATCCGCTTTTCTCAGTACAAACATGCATGCTGTGTTCTTGAATAGAGACGTGTATATACAGAAAGTTTGTAGCTTGAGTAATTTACACAAGTTGCTCAAGCAAGTCAGAGTAATTTGTTTGTTTTTGGACTGAAAGATTCATTGTTTAGTGAAACAAAAATGGAGGCTAATGATATTTTGGTAATGTTACCATGTAATGCAGACAGACTCAAGCCACTTTCAAGATCAATGAAAGATCGCAATATGCATCTGTGAGTTTTTTCAGTCTTGTCATGCAATCAATCACTATAAATGCTTGCGTTTACGAATAATGTTCTTTTTACATGTCATGTCTCCTCTGCTATGCTTGAAATACTAGATGGGCCTTAGCTAATCATGTTCATATACGATGTGTAATGACTGGTACCATAAATTTTAATTAATAGGTATTACAAGACATATTTCTGAAGTGGCACTGTCAGAGGGGGTTATGTGCAGGCTTGAAAATGCATTAAAGCATAACAAATGGAAGCTGGTAAACAGGCAGCTATGATTAACAACAGTCTCCCCATTTAGAAGGAATACTCAAACATATTATCGATCAGCTTTTTCTCTCGCCTTCCGCAGCCAACACACATCCCTGTTCATGAGATCACTTCACAAACAAGAAGGTAAAATGCCCATCTGTACCAGTGATGCCATTCTCTTATAAGCCCATAAAAAGGTCAGTGCATTTTGATCCATTTGTATGGCTCTTTCAATCATTGTGTTCAGCTAGGCCATTTGCTTGGTTGGGTGAAGTTAAGCACATGCGAGAGCAAGGGCCTTCTTTGGTATGCTGTCAAAAGAAGCTGAACAGAAACCCAACTAATAGAGTTGCAACTGGGCACCCGAAGATTCTGGCGCCCCCAACAAATCTGGGGCCCCCAAATCAACCTGGCCCCGTTCGGGCACCATCGATGCCCAAACGTGACCTGATGGGCTGCTCGAATGCACTGACTGGCCTTTGAACCTGACAACCCCCAGCTGGAGAGTGTTCCTGGTTGGGGGTTGTCGGTTTCTCTGGGAAATGTTTGCATTTTCGGCTATTGGACACCCGACTGGTTCTTTGGTACCCTGTCAGGTGCCCAAATATGTAGGCATTACCCATGGGTACTGATTTTAGTACCCGATGCAGCTCTACCGACAACCAACTTACATGAGAAAACACAAGTTTTGCATTTTCTAGCAATGGTGTGCTAGGCCTTGGATTTAAGCATTAAAAGCAACAAAACGAACCCCCACCTCTGCCAGCCATCAGCAGCAGATTAGATTTTTCTGTGTCCCTCCAGAAGGTACATCTAGTATTTCTTATTATAGACAGTTGCAGCATTAGTGGGGGGGCTCTCTAGGAGGCATCCAAGTTAAACCATTTTAATACATGTTTCAACTACAAGTGTGTGAGTCTTTTATGACAAATCATTTTAACCCCCAGGGACAAAGATTTAAGTAGAATGAAAAACACTCTTGGCATTCAAAGTTGAGAGGGTATCATCACCGCATTTCACTGGCTCTAACAACATTTAATGTAGCAAAAATATTTTCTCTCTGACTATAGAACAGCTACTATTTTAAGTAATAACCAAATTCTTTAAATAGCCTATCAAAATTACTTAATTTTAAATGGATCTGCGAGATCTGAAAATATTTCAAATTTGTATATTTCAATATACAAATGATATTTTGTATTGAGTACAGTTAAAAAAAATTCTAGTATGAAGAGTCAGTTGTCTTAAGCTTACAGTTTACAAAATGACTAGTGGGGCTTTTGAAGATTTCCACTTTTGGCTAAAGTAAATGTCATTTCCCTCACAGCGCAATTAAGTGCCTGAGACACCTGGACATTATATAAATATATATCATAAATATTTATATTTATTTTATTTATTTAGTTGCAATAATATGCCGCCCCCTCATGCTTACGGCATCTTGGGGCGGCTTCCATACAAAAATAAAACAATATTTAAACACACCAGTAAAAGTGACTTCAATTAAAACCCCTCATTTACCCCCACCCCCGAAGGCCTGGGAGAACAGCCACATCTTACATGCCCGACGAAAGGCCAGTAGACTTGGGGCCAGGCAGGCTTCCTCCGGGAGGGAGTTCCATAACAGTGGCCCTACCACCGAGAACGCCCTCTCCATTGTGACCCCCCGCTTCAAGCGGGGGGCTTCTAGGAAGACGCCCCCGGCGGATCGAAAGGGCCGCCCTGAAACGCAGAAGGCGAGGCAGTCCCTGAGATACCCGGGGCCGAGACCGTATAGGGCTTTATAAATCAAAGTCAGCACCTTGAATCTGGCTCGGTACGTTATAGGCAGCCAGTGCAGTGCTGTGATCTCTTCGTCCTGTCCCTGTTAGGAGACGGGCTGCCACGTTCTGCACTAGCTGCAACCTCCGAGTCAGCGTCAAGGGAAGCCCCACATAGAGCGTGCTACAGTAGTCCAGCCTTGAGGTGATGAAGGCATGGATAAGAGTGGCCAGGTCGGATCTGGAGATGTATGGCTGCAGCCTCCGCACCAGATACAGCTGGCGGAAAGCTGCCCTTACCACCACCTCTACCTGCCGATCCAGGCGGAGGCCTGAGTCCAATACCACCCCCAGACTTCGTACCTGCTGGGCCACAGAGGGGCGCACACCCTCCACAAGGGGGGCAGGCACCTCCCCCACTCGGCCTACCACCATCACCTCTGTCTTATCAGGGTTGAGCTTCAGTCTGCTCTGCCATAACCATGTCGCAACGGCCTACAAACACTGGGACAGCACAGAGACAGCAGGACCTGGGTCAGTTGAAAAGGAGAGGTAAAGCTGGGTGTCATCAGTGTATTGGTGGCAACGCACAACAAACCCTCTCACGATCTCCCCCAAGGGCTGCATATACACATTAAATAATAATGGAGACAAGATTGAACCTTGCGGAACGCCACAGTCCAGGGACCAGAGGCTAGATGTTTCTGCCCCTAGGACAACCTGCTGGGGTCCTCCCCGAGAGGAATGACTGGAACCATCCAAGGACAGTCCCATCCAGATCCCCCAGGTCACGCAATCATCTCAACAGCAGTCCATGGTCCACTGTATCAAACGCGGCCGAGAGATCTAGCAGGACTAGTAATGTTGAACGTCCTGCATCCATCTCCCGGCGGAGATCGTCCATCAAGGCCACCATCGCTGTCTTTGTACCATAGCCGGAGTGAAACCCTGATTGAAATGGGTCAAGGATACTGATGCTATCAATATGAACCTGGAGCTGAAGAGATACTGCCCGTTCAATAACCTTCCCTAAAAAGGGAAGGTTAGAAACGGGCCGGTAGCTGGATGCATCCACATCCAAAGTCGACTTCTTCAGTAGGGGACGCACCACGGCCTCCTTGAGGTCAGGGGGCAATCTACCCTGCCGAAGGGATGCATTGATTACCCCCCCGCCAGCACCGTCCCCAACACCTCCCTGGAGGCTTTCACCAACCAGGACGAGCAAGAACCTAATTCACAACTAGAGGCTCTAATAGACCCCAAGACATCCACACCATCGGCTGGAGTCACTTCCTGAAACTCACCCCAGAAAGATGGACCAGACGGAGCTTCCATCACCTCATGCTCCCTCTCTACGGTTCCTAATACAGTGTCGAAGTTGCTCTGGATCCGAGCTATCTTGTCTGCAAAGTAGATTGCAAACTCCTCACAGCGGGCCTGGGACAAGTCCCCATCCAGGCAGAGAGAGACCGGACTGACCAGGCCTCTCACCACCCGCAACAGTCCACTGGACGTGACTTTGCAGACGCTATGAGGGTGGCAAAGAACTCTTTCTTTGCCACTCTCACAGCCTCAACGTAGGACCGCAAATGGGCCCTATGGAGAAGTTGTTCGGATTCAGCGCAAGTCCGATGCCAGCGTTGCTCTAGTCGCCTACCTACCTGCTTCATACACCGCAGCCCCTCAGTAAACCAAGGGGCCCTGCAATGACGAGACAGAGGTAGGAGACGTTTTGGAGCCACCCTGTCAATAGCCCCCCCGAGCACGGTGTTCCATGCCCGGACAAGCTCATCAACAGGGCGGCAATCAAAAGCCAGGGTTATATCCCCTAGGGCCTCCTGGAACTGCTGAGGTTCCATCAGCCTCCGGGGGTGGACCATCCTAACTGGTCCCATCCCCTTCCGGGGGTGGCGCTTTAAGAGACTGGTCTGAAGGAGATAATGATCCATCCATGACAAAGGCACAGCTTTCAATTCCCCCACTACCGGATCACCCGCCTCAAGGGTGGAACAGAACACTAGGTTGAGGGTGTGCAGGGTTGGGCAGGTGACAACCTGGGACAACCATGGCGGCCATGAACTCTCGAGCCACAGCAAATAGCACATTTATAAAGAAACAATGAACTTCTTTATTGGTTAAGAAAAAAATCATCTAACCACAAGCAAAGGATTTCTACAATTTTCCAAATATACATTACTTGTTAAATCCTAAATATGATTTTGTGGGAATATGTCAGGTGCTAGATTTTGGCTGTAAGCCTTTTGATTTTAAAGTATGCAAGAAATTTGTAAGTGATCTTTTCTTACCTCCTACAGATCGTTATTCTGACACGTGTTCAAGACACACATGCAAAATATACAAAACAATGAAACAGAAGTTCACTGTGCAGCCTTAATTTTACACAAATTCCTTGTTAGTTGAACAAGTATGCTCTGATGGCTGTTTAAGTATTTAAGACAGTACCTTCGAATAGCTACAGTGAGGGCCTCTGGCGAACTAGCACAAGGACAAATGACCTCCTGTCTTAGGCCTTTACTTTGGAAGACATTGAGAAATGCATCACAGGAAGATATAGACCCTAAAGTAAAAACCATAAGAGAAAAATGACTCGATTACTAAAAAGATGCCTTCCATTAGAAGAAATGCTTGATAGAGGCACATAAGACTTCCAGAACAAAAGGTTTATAAAGGATCTAAACAACATCTACAAAAAAAATCTACTACAACTAAACTACATATGGTAGATTTACAATTCAGCTTTCTAGTATAAACCATTTTACTACTTTGGGTACACAGTCACCCCAATATATTATACAAATATAAACAGGGACTCATGTTCCCTGTGTTTTCCCCATTGTGACCAATGGAAAAAACACAGTGAACACTGGTCCCTGAACATGAAGTACAGTGCCATTTTTTAAATAAGAGGCACTTTAATAAAAGTGCCCTTACCCTTACAGTAAAATACAAGAAATGAGCAGATGATCTGTACCCGTGTCTCTAAATTTACATGGAGAAAGTTCTTATCAGTACAATTTTACTAGGTGCATAGCGACTGTTCTTCTGTAAATGTCTCTGCTCCTTCTAAATTCTGAAGTCTGAATGGAAGCAAGCCTTCTACACAGCGTAAGGTAATTTGTTCAGTCTTTACACATGGCTGTCATGTTGTACACAACTACATTTACTGTAACTAATGTTATGCGGAATATTGAGTTTGCTCAAGTTTGTACATTTTAAAGAAATTCATTCTTTCCAGCAACCTACTGTAGTTTGCAGAAAATATTTTTGAAATTCAAATCTGAAACTTTAAATAGTAGATAGAAAGTAAGTACTTTACAATTTGTTTGTTCCTACAGCCAGCACTTACAAGGATTCGCACCATCAGCCACTATCAGCATGCGGATTGAGGAAAGGTTGATATCTCGTTGATCTCGATGCGCTACTAATGCCCAGTGCATATCCCTGGATTTTACGCAAGCAACTTTTGCTAAAATAAGAATGGAGGGGAAAAAAGGATTACTGATCTTGTGTGTTTAAGTTTTTAATCATCAAGAGGTAATGTTTCTACTCGATGTCCTTAGTTCAACAAAGAGTTTTTGGCTCTTCCTAGCAAGGGGGGGGAATGGACTGCCAGCAAGGGGGGCCCAGCAGGGGGGGAACGGATGGGGGAACGGATGGGGAAACATGCCAGGAAGTAACATGGCATATGNATGCGCGCGGGCTCCCACGATGGTGAACAGGAAGACCTACGAGAAGGCCACGGGAGCCAACGCCGCCCCACGTGGGGGAAGGGGCCGGGTGAGCAGTCCCGGCAAGGCAGTCCAGGGGGGGCGAAGTGCCCCAGGCGGAAGGCACAAGGGGGGGAATGGACTGCCAGCAAGGGGGGCCCAGCAGGGGGGGAACGGATGGGGGAACGGATGGGGAAACATGCCAGGAAGTAACATGGCATATGTGTCCCGGCACAGGCAAGAGGGGCCGCTGTACTGTTGTACTTTCCTGATCCTTACCTTTGTACTGGCAGACTTTTTGTATCCATGACAGGGGATTCACTTTCATTAAGGAATATGGGATACTTATAACATGCATCATGTTCATGACACTCTGAAATCAAAATAAAGCAAACAGGAGATTGTCAATCCTAGTATCAGTCAGTACGTAACTAGTTAAAGCCAAGAACAGATCATATACAAAGAAGATTCATTCGTATATAAAGATGAATGAGGTAGTTTCCTTTATGAAATCTATTCTTACTCATTCTGCTCTCATTCCAGCAACTGCTGGAAAGCAGCCTGCTGAATGGCCAGAGAGAGTGGCCGATGGCTGCAACTTTGCTTTGCATAGGAGTCTAAGGCCCAATCGTATTAATCCTTATTAAAAAGGCTATACAGATCTCTTAAGATGTCGGGAACCAGCACTGGCAAATGGAGCCATCCGGAGTGTCTCAAAATAATAAAGATAAGCTAAATTAATAAGCCTGAGCATCTTCAGAAGGCAATGAAAGACCTATTTATTTGTCTGGGCTTTAAGTGGGCGGGGATAGCATTTGTGGGGCAGGGGTGGGAATGGTTTTAATGGGAATTTATATGGTTTTAACTGGTTTTTATATTTTTGTATAATGTGAAAAACTGAGCCTGCGGGAAAGGACAGAACAAATAAAATATAATAAAGTTGTAAGGTTGCCACCTTTTGGTTCATACCATTAAGGCATTTATTGAGGTGCTGAGTCGGTGGTGATGGGGAAAACAAAGAATCAGTTGCTATTAACAGAGCCTTCTCTGACAGTAACTGAAATGGGTCAGTGTCAGGCATCAGTTCACATATCTAAGAGAGATGGACCCAAAAGTCCTGCCGCTGACCTGAAAGTCCCTCTCTGGAGAGGCAAAATGGACAGTAATCAAGAACCAGCCATTTCTGGACACCCAGAAGGTGCTATGGTGACTTCGCCAGGTTTTCTTGTCCTGAGCAAATTGGAGAATTACATCGCTTAGAGACGACCTGATTGACCTCTTATGAAGATGGGCCAATCACAGGCAAGACAATTCACAAATAGCAGACAGCAATTTCAAGATCATATTAACCAAAACAAAAAACTTAACAGTTTAAAAAAAACCTTAAATGCACAATACTTTTCTTAAAATCCCAAAATACCCCAAATTCAGTACAATTACAATTAAAAAAAACCTTCCACTCCATACATTGCAACAAAACATAACCCCCCCCAAAACATGGAAATTAATTCACAGTTTGAATATTTAATATTTTATCATCATCAAAATAAATGTAATATATGTACTTAATTCCTTACCATACATACTTTTATACATTTTTATCAAAAACTAAACTTTCACATTTTCCATTATTAAACTTTATTATCATAATTCAACAACAAACAATTTTTTAACAGTGCATTAAGTATGTTTGTACACAACTCCAATCTGTTGAACGAATTGTATAATGTCATGTATACTCAGATTGTTAACACTGTATTGTATGAAGTGTACACAATTTCTATACATGTAAAGCACAGACTTAATGCATTTGGTAGTTATTTGGTTAAAGTCGATTTTATAATGTTCATATTGGATACCCTGGATCAGACGATACCATGGGGATTGCAATTATGACAGGATTTTAAGGTTGGCCTGAAGGTTTTATCATGCCAGTCTATAGTGTACTAGATTTATGTTTGTTTGTTATTTTGTGTGTTGTATTGTTGACAATAATCCATGGTTACGTCGTAATAAATTTGATTTGATTTGATTTGACTTAATGCACTGTCAAAAAATTGTTTGTTGTTGAATTAGGATAATAAATTAAAGTTTAATAATGGAAAATATTAAAGTTTCATTTTTGATTAAAATGTATAAAAGTATGCATGGTAAGGAATTAAGTACATAGATTACATTTATTTTGATGATAAAATATTAAATATTGTTCAAATTGTGAATTAATTTCCATGTTTTTTGGCGTTTATGTTTTATGCTGTATGGAGTGGAAGGTTTTTTGAATTGTAATCGTACTGAATTTGGGGTATTTTTGGATTTTAAGAAAAGTATTGTGCATTTAAGGTTTTTTTTAAGCTGTTAAGTTTTTTGTTTTGGTTAATTTAGTGGTTTTGTGAGATATGATGGGGCGACAGGTCGGGCTTGGGATGTTTTTGGGGGGCGGGAGCTAGGACACAGGTTGGGGGGATGTTGCGGAGGGGGAGAGCAAGGGGCAGATCAGGCTCAGGATGTTGTGGGGGGGCAGGGGGATGTTGCGTGGGGGGGGCAGGAGGCTTTGGCGGAGTTGGGGCAGTGGGACGTTACACGGGAGCTGGAAAGTTGGGGTGGGGGTTGTGGGGCTCGCCCGAAGTCAGGCTCGCCCCGAGATGGGGGGGCTGCAGCCAGCTGCAGGGAGGTCCGTGTCCCATCCACCCCACTCACCCCCTGGCTGCCCTGGAAGGCGATCACGGGTCGGCGGGTCCCTGCAGAGAGACAGACACGGGGTAAGGGACATTCTGCCCCAACCCCCGGTAGCGAGGCAGGACAGCAGCTGCTCTACTGAGCATGTGTGGGTCAGCAGGACCGTGCTGTGTTTTGCCGGTGAGCAGCTGCTCTACTGCGCATGTGCGAACCATCAGAACTGATTTTTGGATCACTAACAACTTGGTTTTGGCTGCATCAATCAGTATCATATTTCAGAAGCACTTGTTATTGATCTCATTCTCGAAGCCTGTGAAGTTTGGGGGCTCAGCTCATCCAGGGGGAGGAGATATTGATGATTCAAATACGTGAGGATGGTGTACATTTTGACCACAACCAATTAACATTTAAGCAGTTATAACATTTTATTTTCCTAATGGATCTTTTTCAAACTTTGTGGATATGATGATCCTCACAACTTACAGCCATGGTTAAATTTTCAAAAATGTAGGTCAAGCAGTTTCCTCAAAAGCGGGGCTTCAGCAGTCCCCTGTTTATAATGAACAGTGGCTGTGCATTTAAGTTTCAGGCAGCTACGGCTGCCTGAAAATCAGAAAGATACAAGAAAGGAAACGGGTTAAGGAGACTAAAAAGTAAAAACCTTTTTAGGTATGTGTTGGTCATACTTTTAGAGTCAAGGGGAATAAAAAAAATACAGTCTAATATCAAGTTTCTGCCTCAAAAACCTTCATTCTTTCCCCTTGATATAGAGGGAAGCAGAGCAGCAGGTGGTAGCAAAAATACACTTCCATCTCCGATCACCTCCAGCCTATCCTTACGTGAGATGTTGTCCTCCATCAGTGAACCTTTCTGTAGTTATTTGGTAAGGTACTGAAGAGCCAGAACAAAACAACTTGTCCAACCCAGTGCAGCTGACAAATAGCTACAGTAGCAAGTACGGATGAGGAGAACTTCACCAGTAAAATGACGGGCTGTTCTTATTTGATACCCACAGAGTTCAAGCCTCAGAACCGTATTTTAATGCAATGTGTTTGGAGTGGGGAAGAACTCAGAAAAATGGGCTTCTGCCTGTGAAAGTTATTTTCAAAGCTCTTTATTTGTACCCCATCCACAGTGCAAGTTCCAGCTTGAGTCTTGCACTACAAGTAGTGAAGGAGGTGTGAAAAATTCCTTAGGAAAACAAGTCAGGAAAACTTTTTCTTGGGAAAATTTCCACTCACTCCTCCAAAATTGTTATCTATATGGTACACATCTAGGTCAGCTTTGACCCACCGACATTTCTCGAGGTTCATTTCCTGTACTGAGCTAATATTATCTAAGAATGAGGTTGTAAACGGTAAGTCTAGACCATCCCACTTTTCAAGGTAATAAGAAAAAAAAAAACATTTTCAGATATTTATACAAAAAAAGTTACTTACTGTAAGAATCCCATGCCACAAGCCAACATCTTTCTTGAAATCCAATACATTCACAATTGTTTCAGCTGTTCAACAAAGGAGAAAAAAACACCATGGTTTGTTTTTGAGGGTATGGCGGAGTGTCAATGAAAACATCTTTCAAAAAGGTAGAAAATTCTTCTGTGTAACATAACTTGACTTGGAGAACATAATTTTCAGGATAAGTCTCCATCATGGAGTTTGCGTTGGCCAGACCGCTGCTTGCCTCCCCTCAAAAACGATTCCTATTTTAGAAGGCCTCTCGGTACATGCCACAATAAGAAGTTCATTTAAAATAGATTGTATTTTCAAAAAGTGTTCAATAAAATGCAAGGGGGAGCCGTTTCTAAGAGTTAACTATAGTTATCTTTATAAACCATACGAATGACAGGACTCCAAGATTGGCCAGAAGCCAAAAACTCAACTTATTCTAGGGATTAATACGCGTAATAAGCTTGTTACCTTCTGTGTAGCCACAGGCCTGTGTAAGAGCTTGACAGTGAGTTAGCAGCGCAATTCTTGTCACAGTCACTCCAAGAACACTTCCATCTTTACACGTTTTATACTGCAAAAGATTTCGTTCGGAAAATTTTTATTCAGTGGTTGCGCTGTACAAGCCTACGAAAAGCTATTGATTATAGAGCGACTATTAAGGATGTAAAGCTGCCCCGAGGAGGGGTGGGATATCAAGTTTTTATAAATAAATAAATAAAAGTGTTTTCTGAAGGAGTTCTCCTTTTTGTGGAGGAACATGGCAGACTTCAATACTTAGCTGAAATGTGAGGTAATCTCCAGCTCTGGGAAAATAAATAAATAAATTACATTTTATGGCCACCGTAAGAAAAGAAGAACTCAGAGACCCGAGCAGCCATTAGTGAGTGTTGCTGACTATATTTGGGGGACAGGGTGCATGTGGGTGTAGCAACCTCAAGGGGTTGCATGACGAGGGATGCAGTCATATGAGATGTTATCCCGCTTTGGGCAACATTACTGTGTGATGCAGTGGCTCGTATGTCCGCCAGCTGCCAGATGTTCACCCTGCCCCGTGGCGAGGTGGGCAGCCAGCCAGCTACTATTTATTTAATTTATTTAAATGTATGCGCCGCATTTACCAAAGGCTCAGGGGGGGCTTACGGTGGCCATAAAGTATATAAAAACATGTGGAAAAACATAGCCTACAAAACCTCAACTCTCCCGCAAACTCCGCCTCGTCCCTGAGGAGGTGTCCTCAGAAAAAGGCCAGGGAGGCAAGTAGAACAAGGCTGCCCAAAGCGGGTTCGAGGGCTCCCCTCCCATGTGCCTGCACGTTACAGCCCTGCCACATGGAGGCGGTCTGTGGATTGGGTCCAGGGGAGCGCACGCCCCCTCGCCTAACAGCTGATCACAAGGCCGCAGAGCCTGGGAAGAGCACACGCCCTCTTCTCCATAGCCTAAGAGCTGATTACGGGAGAGGAGATCTGGGATGTGAGCTCTTCCCAGGCCCCCTCCCCCTAATCAGCTGTTGGATGAGTAGGAGTGCATGTGTTCCTCCCAGGCCCCTCTCCACCTGATCCATCTGCCCAACAGCTGATCAGAGGAGGAGTGCACTCCCCTCTCCTGACCACGGCAAACAGCTTACTAGGAGAGATCAGGGTGGTAAGAGGGATGCACCTGTGTGCCTCTGGGCCCCCCCTCCTTTGATCTCATCCAATCAGCTGTTTATTGGGGTGGGGAGAGGGTTATGTGAGCGCTCCCCTCCCAGGCTCCTCTCTCCCACAATCAGCTATTGAACTTGGGGGGAGGAGCGCACATGCTACTCTACCCCTCCCCCCCAAACACAGCAGGAATTGAAGCACACATCCAGCCCCATATGTCTGGCTCCTTGTCTGCCCCCGGGGCATGGAGGAGCTGGTGAGGGCCGCAGGGGAGTAGATGGTGTGGCCAGCTCTCCCCGCTGGCTCCAACTGTGGTGGCTGCGCTTACCCGCCATGGGGCACGTGGGGGATTGGGTCCACCACAGCTCGTGTGGATGCACCCAAGGACACACCAAAGCAGTAAGGAGAGGGTTAATGGGTTGCTATTGGAGAGAGTAGTCCTGTACCACACTTATAGAAGGTGTCCAGCAGGGAGAGTGGGCTTAAAAAGTAAAACTAAAATGAATATTTGGGAGGAAAAAACCTATTAAATCAACAATAACCAAACTGAAAATGGTAAAGCAGATAATAGCATCTCACATTTTTCTGCTATCAGGCAACCATTTTGGTTTTCTCAGTCCGTCATTTTGGTATTTCGGCAATACTGGCACCACTGCAGATACTTAACTGCTGAAAATGACGAACCTGAAATGCCAAATTGGCTGAAAAACCAAAATGTCTGAGGGGGAAAACCCCCAGATGTTTGCAGAGGCAAGAGGAGAGCTACCTAAAAATGTGAATAATCGATCTATTCCCTGTTCCAACTCCAGTGAAAGGGCAAATCCAGGATCAGGACAGGGGAGACAGGAAGGGTGGGGGTGGGGGGGAAGCAGACTGAACAGAAGGCAGGAGCAAGGCAAAGACGTTTGGCTTTAAGGTGAGCAAGCGAAGGCTGATCCATGCCCTACACTGCTGGTGCTAAATAATCATTAATATTCACCCTTTGGGCTAAGAGGGAGACCAGAGACACAAGATCCCTGCATTTTCTTTTTTGTTGAAAGCCAATCCTCTGCCAGATGTTCACCGCCCACCATGGGGCTGCTACTCACAACATCGTTCTGGGGAAGACTGATGATGCTGTACGGGCCAACCCAGGGTGCCGCGCTTCCCTGTGGCTGCCTCCCATCTGCTGGGGTGGGCCACGGTGCACCCATGTGACCGTGTCCATCTACTGGGGGTGCACACAGCCGCCGCGCGCATTCAGGTCCTCTGGGACCACACAGTTCCGGGAGTAGCAGCTAGAATGGTTCGGGGAAGGACCATGTCTTGGTGGCAAGGAGGGGCAGAGCGCAGCACTGGCCAGTTTGTTGGGGTGCCATGCTCAATGCGGGGAGTGACGGCTGCACGGGTACTCCAGGTGGCTGAAGACCCATCTGTTTTCACCCTTAAACGGAATTATTTTCCCATCTTAGTCTGCCAAACATTATTTCACTAGTTTTTTAGCAGCCTGCTGCCCTAATAAAGGTTGAAGTTCTGTCCTTTTTGACATCCGTTAGGGTGTTGGGATTCTCAGCATCTACGATCACCAGTGCAGAGCGAGGAGCCTGCTCCCTCTATTTGTAGAAGCACTTATAACTAATTGAAACGCAGTCTTCTATTTGGGGGGTGGGGAGGGGAAAGAGGAGAACCAGAATGGTAAAAATCACAGTTCTGGTTTTGGAAACTTTGCTCCTGCTTAGTAATTTGCAACATCAATCTCTAAATGTCTAAGACATTGATTCAGCAAGGCATTTAGTGGTCAGCAGGCTCAAATTTAGGCATGGACTTAAACCCTAGTTTAGTTACTGGTAAAAGAACTGTAAGCCTCAAAATTAAGGTGACTCAGGAAATACATTTGCACACGTAACTTTTTGTAGCTAACATCGTAGCTTTTAGAGCGCACTCTGTTTACTTGCTGATAGTTACTCTCTGCTAGCAGAAGCACTCTGTATTTGTCAGATGATGCAATGGGCAACGGAGGGGGTGGGGGGGAAGATATTGTGTTAACTCACCTCAATGTAAGCCGTGTCATTGTTTGCATCCTTGATATGTGGAAACCAGTCTCGAGGAGGTTTAGAAAGATGCTTAGATTCTGTGACAAACCACAGCAACTTCGGCCAGCCTTAGAAATATCCAAAGGAAGGAAAAATAAGCTTTTGTCAGACCACATAGAAGAAAAAAAAATGCTGTTTTATGGAGACTGGTTTCACATGCTTTCCATATTTGTGGGTCAAACTGAAGCCTGTTTGAATAGCCTACAGTGGCCAAGCTAGGAAGTACACTTTTTGTCCAAATACGTCAGTCACTTATACATGATAAAAGCAAGCTTTCTAAATCATTAGCCATTAACTTTCTAAATCTCAGCACCACAAGCTGTATACAAGGTGAGTGATATATATTGGGTTTTTACACGAGCCCTAATTTCTTCCGGACTTCTGAGTCCAGGAGGAACGGACTGGCACAGGGGGTACAGGTTAGACATTCACCACCGTTATGAGAAGTGGGCTGGGCACCATTGGTAACAGCAGGTGCCGGGGAACTCATGCATGCTTCAGACTTGTAGCACCCCGATGTAGAGGTTTTACAAGTCCGAGTCTCCAAGTACGCACGAGTTCCCCAGTGCCCACTGTTTCTAATGGTGCCCGGCCGACTTCCAGTAGCAGGGATGAATGTCTAACCTCCCCCCCACCCCCAGTTTCTTTCTCCTGGACTCTGAAGTGAGGAAGAAATGAGGTTCGTCTAAAAATGCCCTTGGTTATACATGTAGAATTAGTGCACAGGGTATAGGTGTCAGGTTTAAGTTACCTTTAAATTGTGGTATTTCCCCTGTAGGGCTTTTAGGCAGTCCTTTATGGCAGGCATCACTAGTCAAGGCCACAGTAACTCCACAGCTTCCAAGCAAAAAGCCTATCTGTTGGCTTCCAGCATCCTAATTGGCGACAAAATAAGAAAGCAGCAAAAAGTAAGTAGAAATGACTGCATAAGTTGTACTGAAGACAAAAATGCAATATCATGGGAAACCGATTTAGTTTTTCTTTAGTCAGCCCAACAAAAAATTTAAAAGGCTTAACTTGCACTTCGATGAATAAATCCCATAACTTGGCCATACTCCATGCTCATCTATGTAATCATCAGAAAAAACAAACACACACAAAAAGAAACTCCACCATCATCGTATTGCTTCACTATTCTCCTCTTTCCACAAGTTGAAGTCCGCTGTGAATCAGTTGGCATTATAGTGACCATCTGTTATATTATTATTTGGGAGGAAATTGCTGTTAGCAATTTTGGGGGGGGAAATGACATGTCTGGGTTAAGGCAGGTTCCCACTGACTTTACCCTTGTTGTATCTGTTCTGTGGATAAGCAGTTGCAAAGGCAGTCAGCAAAAAAATTCAAAATTACACTCAAGACTACCTTAATTCCATGACAACAGTCCATGACTAAAGCCCAAGGAGGCAATGTAAAAATTAACACATCTACTTTTTAAGGTAGGTAAGGCTTGTTAGCCTTGTGCTATCAAACTCTAAAATCATAATACATTAAAAATTACAATAATAAATTGCAAGGAAACAGAAATAGCAATTAAAATTATTTAACAAATAAATTGGTTAAAACAGATTAACTGTTAAGAAAAACAATTGAGAATATCAACAGAGATTAAGACCCAAGGCTGAGTATGATTTTTTTTTAATAAGAATGCAAACATAGCAACTGCATGAATTGTTCGATTCCCAATAAAAACATCAGCCTGTCTAATACTGTTAAAGGAGACCACTGATTGCATAGAGGGGAGAAAGCCATTTTCTTGTAATGTCCTTATAGAAAGAACAGTCAAAAAGGGAATGGGTAATAATGGGGAAAATTCTCAACTGTACCCTCATGGGTGGGCATGATGACATGGGCATAAATGCTGGTTGTACATAATATATCATCTGCCCATAAGAACACTTGTGTACATCAAGGCAAAATGTAGTCTGGTGAAAACTACCCTAAGTTGGGGTGAGAGAAGATCAAGATAGGGTTCATATTCAAGTTTCTGTTCATAACTCAACAATTAACTTGATGGTTAAAAGAGGACAATCAGCGTGAAAGCTTACAGCCACAAATTACTGCCATGTCTTCCTGCATTGGATCCATAGTGGAAATTTACGAGGGAATAAAATTTGGGCCTGGAGCTTTATTTGATTTTTCTGCCAAAACTAGGCATTCGATTTCCTTCAGAAACTTTTCTCTAGTTGTCTAAGGGGTCAGGAATAAAAAGAGTTGGAAGACAGATTTCTGGAGAGTTATCATCTTGGGACTACAGCAAGGAACTAAAGTGGCTGACCCAGATATTTTCTGGAATAGTAGACACTAAGCCTTTCGGCTCTTGTTAAAACAATGGGTTAAAAAGGCCCCAAAAGTTGAAAAATCCTTGTCCTTTGAGACCTTCTCAAGCTTTGTCCAACGAGCCAAAACATGGCCTACTCTCGAGGATCTGAAAGTAATAGCTTCTTTCTTTCCATAAGGCAAATAGGTTCTCTTTGGATAATGACTTCCTATATATTTTAATGCTTTTTAACTCGCGTTTAGCTAACCTACACTAAAGTGTACCAACATTTTTTGTTTGGATTATTATAGAGTCTTATCAGTGGCATTAGCAAGGATAGTCAGCAGCAACTGAATAATTTCCAAAGTATAGTAAGAAGTGCTTATTAATTCTGAAGCATCCAATATGATAAGTCTCCCTCACCGATTTCAGGTCTTTGCCTCCCGGCTAGATCGCTTACTTGGACTTTGCTGTTGTCCCCACTCAACCCCATTCCCTTCTTGGTATCGGCACTCAAACAAGTGTGAAAATTGCTCTCTGATGTCCTCAGTCTGTGACTGGTTTGTTGGGGTTCCTGTGTCTGGGTGTCCCGCCCAGTATGCACCTCTGTGGTTGGCCGGGACCGAACCACCTCCCAGTAGCATGGGCAGGATGGGTTAACAGCTGCTGCAGCTTCTTGTTTCCATGGTTGCCATGGCTGTGTATCATGGCAAGGGGCAGGCCTCAGGGTGGGGGGTATAACCTGACACCTATACCCCCTACACATCTACTTCCATAGCATTAGGTTTAAATACATTGACTTGCAAGGCTCAAGAAAGAAGCCATGTTTTCATTACTATTTTATTGTTCCAAAAATTAAGATAGATGTAAGTTGTCAACAATAGCTTTCCACAAAGATTTTACACAGCATCCTTCATTTTTAATTAAAACAACATATTCTTAATATGGTGCCAAGAAACACACCTTCAGTGTAAAGAAATGTGGCTATTCAAATAATCGTTAGTTTGAAGTTTTAGATAAAGAAGGGATGCCCAGTTCAGATCTTGGTCCAATTCAAGTTTTGCTTATATTTTTAGCTTGTCATAAGTAAATAACAAAGTGATCACTTTTAGCAGCCAGGCTTTCCCACAACAAAAGCCAGTGTATGGACTAGCTTAATCATGGCCAGCATTACATCTGCAGCATTCTCCTCGATACCATTTATGTTCCAGGATAAAAGCACTGTCAGGAAGTGAAGTAGTCAATGGATGTCTTCACACAGACAGCACCCATGCCTTTGCCCTGCCTCACCTCTGGGTGGGCCGTTCGTTTAAAGGCGGCCCGTCAGATATGCAGGCAGAGGCTGGGCAGGCTGTCTGTGCTCTGGGGCAGCTCCGGTGGTGTGCTCCAAAACATCCAAGAACACTGCCAGCAGAGCAGGCAGACCAATTTTGGGGCACCAGCCGGAGGCAGGGATACAACCCATCTGCTCGTCCGCTGCACCCCACTCTTGGCCAGGGTTGTCCTGGTAGCACCATAGAGTTGCGGTTGATCTGCCGGCAACTCCATAGTATTGGGGAGGGGGTGCTGTGTGGGCTGACCATGGACCGCGGACGCCACCAGGCCCGTTTTAAAACGGACACAGACGGGGCGGAATGTGGGCAGATGCAGGGGTGCACCTTTGGATTTGCTGCAGGGTTGAGCACCGCCGCATCCAGGGCAGTACACAGAGAAACAGCAGGTAAAAAGAAAAACTCTCGATGCTCGTTTTGACTTATAAAACCTTAAACAGCTTGGGCCCCAGGTATCTGAAAGACCACCACCTCCCTCACGTCTCATTGCGGCCTCTGAGGTCAGCCAGGAATGCCCTCTTGCAGGTGCCATGCAGTTTTTATACCCAGTGTGCTCCATAATGGTGGGGCAGCCACCAAGAACTCCCTCCCCACGGAGGTTCGTCTAAAGTTTAGACTCTGAACCTGAACCTGTTTATCTTCAGAAAACGATGCAAGACTTTTTTTTTCTTGGCCAGGCATTTGGCAGGCAGGGATAGGTTTGGGTAAGAGGGCTGGAGAAAGGGTTTTTTGGGGTGTGTGTGGTTAAGGGGATATTTTAAAAATTAATTGCAAGACATTTTTATTGACTGTGAGCCACCCTGAGCCAAGAGCAACATATACATTTAAATAAATAAATAAATAAAATAAGTTGTCACAATATAATTGTATTATTTATTTAAAACATTTGATAACCTGCCTCTCCTGCCTCAGGCAGTTCAGGGCAGCTAACAATATTAAACCAAACATAATAAAACAGCATAACTCTCCCCAACCCCCCGCTCCCACCCTACCTATCTCCCTCTCCAAATGCCTCAGGGAACAATAAAGTCGAGTAGCTCTGAGCAGAGATAGGTCTCCTTCGGGAGGGAGTTCCACAGCAATGGTGCAGCCACCAAGAATGCCCTCCTCAAAGTAGCCATCCGTTGACAGAGCAGGACCTCAAGGCGAGTGCTCCCGGCAGACCGCAAAGGCTGGTTTAGGGCCCAGGGGATGAGGCAGTCCTGCAGGTAAGCGGGACCCAGACCGCATAGGGCTTTAAAAAGGTCAAAACCAGCACCCTGAATCAGGCCCGGAAGACTATTGGCAGCCAGTGCAGTGCATGCAAAACGAGTATAATGCTCATGCCAGTGCATCCCTGTAAGGAGACGGGCTGCTGCATTGTGCACTAGCTGCAGCCTCTAGACCATCACCATGGGCAGCCCCACGTCGAATGCATTACAGTAGTCTAGTCTCGAGGGAATGAAAGCATGGATGGTGGTGGCAAGGTCAGAATTAGAGATATAGGGTTGGAGCCTTCTAACCAGATGTAATTGGCAGAAGGCACCCCCAGCCGCTACCTGATTATCTAAGTGCAACTGTGGAGCTAGAAATACCCCTAGGCTCCAGACCCGAGATACCAGAGGAGGGCAAATCCCATCTATGATGGGCGTCTCTCCCTCCCCCAGATCACCAGCCCCACCAACCAGCATCACCTCTGTCTTGTCAGGATTCAGCTTCAATCGACTTGTCCTCGTCCAATCCCCCGCAGCTGCCAGACACTGGGAAAGTACCAAGACTGCCGAGTCTGGGTCAGATGAAAATGAGAGGTAGAGCTAGGTGTCATTAGCAGGTTGATGGCACCGCACCCTAAACCTCCTCATGGTCTTGCCCAGCGGCTGCATATGCCCATTGAATAGGAGAGGGAAATCGAATGGAACCCTGCGGCACTCCACACAGGAGGCCTCGGTGAGACAATGAACAGTCTCCCAGCGTCTGGTGATGCTGAGCCACCGCCCGCTCAATAACCCCTCCCTAAAAAGGGGAGGTTAGAAACAGATCGATAGCTGGCAGGGGAATCCGCGTCAAGCAAAGTCTTCTTGAGCAAAGGCCAAACCAAAGCCTCCTTGAGGCAGTCCAGCAGCCTGCCCTCCCAGAGGGAGGAGGCGATTACCCCCGCCAGCAACGGCCCTGATGTCTCCTAGCTGGTATACGAGAGCAAAATGCTTATATTATAGGTATAAAATATTACTCCATTTTCCAAGTCAATGAATTAATTGCTGAGAATACATCTGGAGGCAAGAGTTCTTCAGCGTCCCCTCCCTTATTCTTATGTTTCTTTACACTAGCAACTTTGTGACTACCCACCCCCTACTTAATCAAATGCCACATTTTCCTGGTGTTCACAGAAACTCCTAAATGTGGGGCACTCCAGTATCTAGGACATTTCTTTTCCGTGCTGCCCTAAAAAGTTCTTCACCAGCATTCGTTCTAAAGTTACAAACCAGTCTGGTTGCCCATGCAAATCTCTCCCAAAGCTTTCCAAGAAAATAAAGTTACCACAGAAAATAAGTTTTAAAAAGGTAGGTTTTTTTCTCTTTTAGGCTGTTTTCACCCAGCGCTGCTGGGTGGGGGTGGGGGTGCGCCGGCGGCGGGTGCGTGCCCGTTCCCATCTCCACCCACAGAACCTACTCTGTTTTGTCGGATGCTCCATGAGTGGGTGATGGCTGGATATGCGTGGAGGTGGGTGTGCATAGGGAGTGCAATGCACGAACGCCCCACCCCTCCATGGTGTTTCCATGGGTGCACACCCATCCTCCCCCCCAAGACGCTCCCCTTACCGCACATCCGCCTGCACATCGGGGGGAGAGGGGGCATCATGATAAAAAAGACCTTAAAATAAGTTGGAATAGCAGATGTAAAAATCTGGGAATTAAAACCGCTTTTACATGAGCAGTTGCAATGAGCACACTGAAGAACGTGCTGGCTGAAAGCCCTGCGGGGTGCATTTACATGCACCAGAGGTAGCTGCCCCACCATAGGAATTGCCGCTCACGGGATCTTTTTAAAAGGTGCATTTTGGAAGCCCCGTGGTGATTTCAAATCGCTCGTGTAAAAGTGGTCTAAAAGCCTCCGCGTTTTCCTGGTGGCTAGTTAGACTGGTGAAGCGATGCCATCTGGATTACAAAGGCAGGATGCCTTGGTCTTGAGAAACCTTTATTATATGGAACTACTCAATATCAGTGCGCAACTTCAAATTGTTGAGTGGGTTGCAATAAGTTGGTTATTCCCAGCACTGGACAAACCATTTACCTCAACCCTGACCCAAATTAAAATTCTGTTGGTTTTTAATTCAGCCAAGTAACTTTCATTAGTCGCCAGGCATACATAAATTAAATTTGGTATCAAATGACTAAGTGAAATCAAATGCCAAATTCCAAGTCAAAATGGCCAGAACTCTTTGTTAAAACTTCTGCCTCCCCTCTCCTTTACACATGGACATAGACACCCCCATCTGCAAACAAAACATCAAACATCCACTGCCTTTGCGGTCACCACCTCCACCACAACCCAAGACTGCACCTACAGGAGAGAACATCCCATACTGCCCTTACTGAGAGCCGAATTTCACAGCCACTAGGGAGGGAAAAACGAAGCAGGAGTAACTCTGCCCAGTCCCCTACTGGCTGTAAAATGCAGCCATCAGGTGGAGACAGTGTGGGCTGCTGTCCTTCAAAGTGGCACAAACTCCTGTGGCAACATTAGATGTTCCATACTGATGGCAGGCAGCAGCCTACAGGCAAATGCCAGTGATCTGCTGGAGACTGTCCTGTGGTCCATATGTCAAGAACCCCATCCATCAAGAGTGACAGTAAAACAGACGTACGGCAGGGGTATTCTAGTACCAGGTTTAAAATCCATTACTTGGAGTCACAGGGTTAATTTCAGCTTTTTATTGTGCTGAGGTGGATAAAACTGGGTTCATGAAGTGTGCATGTTTGTAGCAAAGTGTGTATAGCCATAGTGAGAAAAACCTCCAGATCTGTCCACACCTAGGGAGGAAGTGACAAGCCTCTAGTGCTGCCAGAAAAACTAGGCATGCTGGGAGCAGGAAGAGGCAGCAATTCACTAGATGAGAAGGTACAAAATTAATTGATGCAGGGTCTATGTCTCAGACTTAATTAGTATTTGCATTTCTTGGAAGGCTGTTCCTGTGTTAACAAGCCATGTAATTCTGTGCAAACTTCAAGTTTTACTGTGTTTTCTGTCTAAGATATACCAATACCTGTCTGCCAACGTTTCCTACAGATCTGGTATACTTAACTGAGGTAGCTGTTACGGACCACAAGTAAAAAAGGTAAAGGAGTTATGCAAGTGCCTGAAAGGGTGCTTCCAGATCCATTGCTGTGACTGGAGCATCCCGGAGCCTTCTCACCTGGGTTGGCAAAACCCATTCATTCAGAATCTGACCTAACCACCAAGCCTTTGTAACTTCAAGATTAGACTACCACAAATGTCAACTACGTGAGGCTGCCTTCGGTGGCTGTTCAGAAGCTTCCGGACACAGCAGACCACCTTCCAAGGAGAGTGGGTCACCAAGAGGACATAATCAAGAGGGTCATTATCTCCAAGGGTCATTAAGAGGACATCACACTAGTGCTTCAGAGTCTGAACTGGCTTCCAGCAGCTTTCTGGGCACAACTCAAGGTGCTGGTATTGACCTCTAAAGTCCTAAACCAATATCATTCAACGCATTTGAAACACTGTGTCCTCCCCACGCTCCATCGTGATCGATCGAGAATGACCTCTTGCTAATTTCATCACTGTGTCAAGTGCCCATGGAAAGGGCTTACTGAGAGGTGGCTGCTCTGCATCTTTGGACCTCCTTTCCCTGGTTTGCCAAAGCCCAAATATTTTCCAGAGACAATACAAGACAAATTCTATTCTGTCAGGCATTTGTCAGATGGGATAGGAAGGCTTTTCTAGTATTGTTTTTATGTATTATTTTGTTTATGTTTTGTGCTGTTACCTTCCCCAAGCCCCTGGAATAGGGTGGGGTGTAAATTCAAATAAAATAACTACTGGGGCCATTCCAAGCCCCTCTGTTTCAGCCTTTGAGATGCTCGCCATTGGGGATAGTGCCAAAAAAGACAAAGAGGGAGTACCGCTTGATCCATCACTTGTCATACCCCAGGAGCCATTCTGTCAATGATGGAGTTGACCCCGTGCTGTGCTCGGTACAGTACACATCTTTTCATGCCACGGTGCGCATCGTGCGGGCGTGTGGGAAGGGGCGCTCATGGGTAAACGTGACATAAAATCTGCTTTCCACTTTCTGCCAGTCTTCCCGAGGGATTTTGATCTCGGGTTTTTCTTTTGACGGCCAGTATTTCTAGGACAAGGCTACGCGCCATTTCCTGCTCTGCTTTTGAGTGCTTCAGCACCATGCTGGAGTGGGAAGAGTGGGAGAGGGCGGGTTTACCTTCCATATTGCATTATTTAGATGATTACCTCTTTTGGGGGCGGGTGGTCTCCCAGGAGTGTTCGCAGCTTATGGCAACGTTTGCGTCAGTGGTGGCCGAACTAGGCGTCCTGTTGCCGGGGGAAAAGACAGAGGGACCAGCGACCCGGCTCTCCTTTTTAGGTATACAGATTGACACGGTGGCTTGCACATCTAGTCTCCCTCTGGACAAGCTGTCCTCCCTGTGGGCGCTGCTGCAAACCACGGTGGGCGCCAGGAAGGTAACGTTAAGAACCATGCAATCTTTGCTGGGTCACTTAAACTTTGCCTGCAGGGTGGTGGCCCCTGGCAGGGCATTCTGTGCCCGGCTGGCCCGAGCCACAGCAGACGTGACGGCCCCTCACCACCGTATCCGGTTATCCAAAGGCCTTAGGGAGGACCTTATGACATGGCTTACGTTCCTTGATAGCTACAATGAGGTTTCAATGTGGCGGGAGGTGCGGCTGCTCGAGGCGGATCTGCAAGTGGTATCTGACACTGCTGGGAGAACAGGTTTTGGGGTCTTCTTCTGGGGCAGTTGGTGTGCACAACGGTGGCTGCCACAATGGGTTTCTAATGAGCTGATCAGGGACATAACTTTTCTGGTGCTCTTTCCATTGCTGGTGGCACTGGAGCTCTGGGGGCAGCATTTTCAAGACATGCATGTATATTTTTGGTCTGACAACCAGACGGTTGTACAGGTGGTCAACCAACAGTCCAGTAAATCCAGCAGGGTCATAGTTTTACTCTGTTGGTTTGTCCTGAAGTGCCTTTCCCTTAACATGTATTTTTTGGACAAGCACGTGCCTGGGGTTCATAATGATATTGCTGATTCCCTCTTTCATTTTCAGATGGAGCGGTTCCATTCCCTGGTGCCGGGCGCCAATATCAGCCCAGAGGTGATGCCGGAAGCCTTGTGGGGGTTTGGAAGCAAAGATTAGACAGGGACATTAGAGGTGTGGTGTTGAGCTCCACCTAGCGTTCGTAAAGGTCCTGTATGGTCTTGGACCTGGATGCCTCAGGGACTGCGTAACCCTCCGTGACTCAGGACGGACTCTCCGGTCCACTGGGGGCGCCTTATTGGAGGTCCCCCGTGTAAAACGGGGGACTACAATGGAGAGGGTATTCTCAGTGGCTGGGGCCCGGTTGTGGAACTCCCTCCCAGAGGAAGCACAACTGGCCCCGAGTCTGCTGGTATTCCGTCGGGCCTGTAAGACATGGCTGTTCTCCTAGGCCTTCGGAGGCAGGAACAGGAGGGTGGGCTAAATTTCTGCATGGGGGTATTTTAAAACGGTTTTAATAATATTTGTGTAGATTTTTATAATTTTTTAATATATTTTTTTATACTGTGATAAATTGTCTATTTTATGTTGGAAGCCGCTGCGAGATGCCATAGGCATAGGGGGGCGGCACATAAATGGAGTAAAATAAATAAATAAAACAAGCTCCTTCTAGGACTTCTGCACTTTTCCGTCTGCCCACAGTTTTCAGGAACAATGGCCCATACCACCACGTCACGTGGAGTGGTTCGCAGCCCACCTGAGTTGCTGCGGATTGGCACCTCATGGACGTTTTTTTCTACAGCGTTTTTTGCAGCATTGAGCATCAGTGAGCTGGTACCTTCTTCACAGAGTGATCGGTCAGGCTCTGCCCTTGAGTTGCGGGACGTAGCCTGAAGGCCTGACTCTCGCCATCATAATCCAGCATTCTAAAACTGATCAAGAGGCTATGGACGTTGCACCAATCCCCGGCCGAGTGGTGTGCCCGGTCTTGGTGTTGGATGCTTACTTACGTGTGCGCCCACGCCTCCAAGGGCCCCTCTTCATGCATTTGGCGGGGTCGTTTCTAACCAAATTCCAGTTTTGGACAATTTTTGGCAAAGGTCTGGCAATGCTGGGGCTGCGCCCATTCGACTTTGGGTCACACTCCTTCCGAATTGGTGCAGCATCCACGGCCGCTGTGGGTGGGCTGCTTGCCTCGCAGATTAAGGCTATAGGCAGATGGCGATCGGGTGCTTGTCAGACTTACATACGGCTGTTCAGTCCCGCTCAGTAAGCCCTGTCCGGTATGTTTTATTTTTTAAATTTATTTATTTGTCAATTTATATCCCGCCCCTCCTGAGAACAGTTCGGGCCGGCTAACAATTTCAAAACATAAAATACAATTATAAAAATATATTAAAACACTCATAAAATCACAACAATAAAAACAGGCTATGGTAATACTAAAAATACAATAAATAAGGGTGACGGGAGGTAAAAACCCCCCTAACCCGCCTCCCCAAAGGCCTGGGAGAACAGCCAGGTCTTACAAATTCGCCGGAATGTTAAAAGACTTGGGGCCAGGCGAGCTTCCTCCGGGAGGGAATTCCAAAGGCGCAGCCCGGCCACTGAGAATGCCCTCTCCATTGTGGCCCCCCGCTTAACATGGGGGACCTCCAAGAAGGCACCCCTGGCAGACCAAAGGAGCCGCTCTGGGGCACGGAGGGCGAGGCGGTCCCTGAGGTACGAGGGGCCCAGACCGTGAAGGGCCTTATAGATTAACACCAAAACCTTGAACCTGGCTTGGCACGCTATTGGCAGCCAGTGCAGAGTCCGGAGCACAGGTGTTATGTGCTCCCAACGACCCGGCCCCGATAGGAGACGAGCCACCGCATTCTGCACTAGCTGCAGCCTCCGAACCAGGCACAAGGGCAGCCCCACGTAGAGCGCGTTGTAGTAGTCCAGCCTCGAGGTGACGAAGGCCTGGATGAGGGAGGCCAGGTCCGGGCCAGATACGTACAGACGCAGCCTCCACACCAGATATAACTGGCGGAAAGCGGCCTTCGCCACTACCTCCACCTGTCTCTCCAGGCGGAGATCTGCGTCCAAAATCACCCCCAGACTCCGAACCTGCTGAGCTATGGGAGGACGAACCTCCCCAATCAGGGGGGTCGACACCTCCCTCGCTCTCCCCACCAACATCACCTCCGTCTTATCGGGGTTGAGCTTCAGTCTGCTCTGCCACATCCATTCCGCCACGGCCTCTAAACACTGGGATAGCAACGATATGGCAGGGTCTGGGTCGGCTGAAAAAGAGAGGTACAGCTGAGTATCATCAGCATATTGGTGACAATGCACCCCAAACCCTCTCACGACCTCCCCCAAGGGCTGCATGTATACATTAAAAAACAATGGAAACAGAATGGAACCCTGCGGAACACCGTAGGATAAAGTGCGGAGGCAAGATGTTTCAGCTCCCAACACTACCTGCTGGCTTCTCCCCGAGAGGAATGAGCGGAACCATTCAAGAACAGTCTAGTCCAGACCCCTCAGGTCACACAGCCGTCTCAACCCATGGTCCATGGTGTCAAAAGCGGCCGAGAGATCTAGCAGGATGAGAAATGTCAAACATCCTGCATCCATCTCCCGGCGGAGATCGTCGACCAAGGCCACCAACGCCGTCTCGGTGCCATAGCCAGGGCGGAACCCAGATTGAAAAGGGTCCAGGAAACCTCAGTCTCTTACCTTTATAAGAGATTGTATAAACTGTAACACTGCTTGGGTGATCTATGCCATACAGTGCCCTTGTCCAAAACTTTATACAGGTAAAACAACAAGGAGCCTCAAGGTTAGAATTACGGAGTACAGGAGCAAATTAAAAAATAAAACTCCAAATGCCCCTCTGGTAGACCATTTTTGTCAGCATCATAACTCTGTAGCTTTCTCTTTCTGGGGAATAAAAAAGATACCTCCTTCTTCAGACCCTAAATTGTTAGTAAGAAGGGAAAGCTATTGGATTACCATACTGGATACTATTCAGCCTAGGGGTTTGAATGACCTAATTGATAGTATTATTTAGTTATGGGATGTGGCTTTTACCACCCCCTGTGGTTTTAGGGGTTAATAATGAGTGAATTTAGTCCAGGGATTTGTTATGTCCTCATTGTTGGTATTATTTGAGTTCAATGGATACTTGTTTTAGCCACATTCAGAAACAATTGGGGCTAATAATGAACTACTCAGAGTATATAAGCATTAGCATTCAGCAGGAAGGGTACTTTTTTTACTTGATATTTGGAACCCTGTGGGTCTGTAGAGATGTTGGAGCCTTCAGCCAAAGTAAGACAGAACTAAGGCGTCAATTATTATTATTTTTTTTGGGGGGGGGGACAGTCACATACAGTGAGTTTATTTATTGTTTGTATACAGGGGTTAACCTTATAGGTGGGCTGACTTTCAGTATTATAATTCCTTTTTAAGTATGTCATGGTTATACTAGAATAATACCCCCATTCCCAAAGGAGACTGTTACGGCTGCTAAGAGGTAAGAGAGTTTCTTTATATGTGCAGGGTATGTTCATTTTCTTCTGTTTGGATTCTGGGGAGCTGTTTAGCAAACCTTTTATGGGTTGGGGTTGCATGAAGAGGGGCTCTATTGTAGAAGAATTTTTTTAAAGTTGGGATTAGGATTTGGTTGTTTTTAATTTGGTTGTATTTATAATTTTTGGTTTAGATATTGACACATGTATGTATGTTTAGCTTGTATATTGTTACTGAGTAATAGTATTTAGTTTTTGTTAACTTTAGTAATTCTGGCTTATTGGTTATGTTATGTAGATGGAAAATATGTCGTCACTTTTTGCAGTTTTTTTGCCCAGCGATGTTTTGTGCAGTAGGATCATCTTCCCTTTCATCCTTCGCTTCCTGAAGAAGCATCTGCAAAACGTTGGAGAGGAGGATTGAAGAGAAGAATATTTAACAGCCTTTATTTTACTGTTTTCTAGGACTGGTTTTCCTATTCACCTTTGTTGTCTCTTACGCAGACTTTATCCTCATTTTCTAGACCCTTGTTTTGGTGCTTAGCTTTTTGCTTTGCTCCACATTGTTTATTATTGTACAGTTTAGATCCTGTTTTTTCTGTTTATTATAAAAATATAAATTTTATTATTGCTGGTCTTTTGTCCCTATTGGTTACTTTGTTTTTAATACCAAGACATGATTCTGTCTGTTCTTATGGGGGGGTGCAGGCACAATTCCATCACTGTGTCAAGCGCCCATGGAAAGGGCTTACTGAGAGGTGGCTGCTCTGCATCTTTGGACCTCCTTTCCCTGGTTTGCCAGAGCCCAAATATTTTCCAGAGACAATACAAGACAAATTCTATTCTGTCAGGCATTTGTCAGACGGGATAGTAAGGCTTTTCTAATATTGTTTTTATGTATTATTTTGTTTATGTTTTTGTGCTGTTACCTACCCCAAGCCCCCGGAATAGGGTGGGGTGTAAATTCAAATAAAATAACTACTGCCCTTTAGACACGGTAGAGTGTATTACTACTGTATAGCCCACACATTTTTCTGACAAAAAGCACACTGTTTCCAGCAAACGCACCCGTTTGACTTTCATGATTTAGAGAAGATGCTTCCAATTGGTTTGGGGGTTTTCTTCCCTCCCAAACATGTGCTATTGCCTTAGGTCTCTTATCTGCAAGTACATGTACTTGCAGATTATTGATCAGGGCAAGGCTGTGGATGATTTTATGTGGGGACGCTTTGTTAAATTTCTGTGGTATTGAATTCGTCTTAGGGAGGAAAGATTTGCAAGCATCCAGTTATAACTGGTTCTTTCCCCCATTTGAAAGAAGTGGGTACAGTTCTCTGGCTCCCACGAAAAGGCAAAAAGAGATTAATAATGCAGGAAACCACACGCTGGTTCAGCTCCACCTCGCTTAATGAAAGCTGTGTTTTGAAAGCCGGAAATCCTGAGACAGCCAAATACAGTTGTTTATCTCTAGTGAACAGGGGAAAAACAAAACTATTCCCTAATGCACAATTCCCCAGCAATATACAAGCTTACCAAGAACAACCAGCAACAAGGCTGCTAGAAACAGCTACTAGTCCCTTCCTAGAGGGACAGGCCACCAGTCAGCGGCACTATGACACATATCCTGAAGCACAGGTAAAATGGTTTTTCTGGAACTATAAGGCTAGATTACGGGCACAAGAACAAGAAGGAATGGACATTTGGGTAATAGGCAGCTGGAAACCATTTCTGCCCAAGTCTATAAAAGCACTGTGCTGTGAAGGACAGAAACTGCTCAGAGGGAAAACTCACTTGCAGCTTGATAAAGCCACAACCTTAATGTATACATACTGTAACAATATTCTTTACGGCTCAGCTTCTCTGCCATGCCAGGCATGTTTGCTTGTAGTCCACTTAGCAGCTACAGCTCAGTTGGTTTACAAACATCTCCTCCATGTGAATATGGAGACTCCAAAGTGCAGAGTCAGTGCTAGCTGAAGCATGAGGAGGAGGGAGAAATCAAGTAAATGGCAGAGCGCAAAAGAACAGCCTAGGCCATTGTGTGATGACACGTATACGACACGTTCCCCAACTGATGCCAGAAGCAAATCTGCTACCATTTGACCAAGCAGAGGTGTTCCTTCTGGGACTGCTCATGAGTCATTATTTTTATCTCATTACTTCTACTCCAATTCCTGGTGTATATACACATGAACACAAAAATATCTGCAGTCACATGTAGTTTCATTTAGTCGGATGAAGCCTACGGTCATAGCTGTAGCTCACAACACATATCCACCCCCGGCTTCCTTGTTTATTTTTCTGATAAATTTGATATTTATTTTTACCGTAGCTGTCTTGGCAAGATTTACACAAGCAATCTAAGCCTTGAAATTTTACAGGAATAAACTGAAGAGGCTGGGTCAAATTAAGGTAAGGAATTATTTTGATTTGGGCAGCTAGCTTTTCCAGCTGTTTAGAGAGTAGAATGTGGCACAGGCATCTTAAAAGAAATCCAGTTCAATTGATATGTACATTATCAGCATGTCAACATTTAAAAGCTTGTGTGTGAAGTTAGCAACTTAAAAACAGACAGCAGTGTCATGGGATTTTCCCGACTAACCATTAGGTTGATAGTAAAGCGCTCCTTGAAAATTTGCTTTAGGATGTACAGCCTAAATAATCGTATGCTGGTGCATATGAAACTGAGATTTCCTGTACGAACAACGTACCGTGTTATGCTTTCTATGTCACCTATCCCATTCATACTCCCTGAAAAGGATCTCTCACTCTCTAGACAACAAATACAAGTTCTTATATACTTTCTCTTGCTACCACTATGAATAATCATTGAAGAAAACCTCATTCCTACATTTCTAGACTTTGCTCCCAATCACAAGGAATACTTAATGGGCTCAATGAACTTGTTTGAGAAACAAACATTCCCTAGTTCCTCAATTTGGTTGTGATAGCAAACATTAAAATGAGCAATTAATTATAGTATTGATACTGCCCACACAGTATTTGCTTTTGGAAATCCCGCTGTGGAAGTGTGGCGTGTTCGTAAGGGATGGACTAGTCATAAAAACGTAATTTTCCAATGAAGCAGAACAGTAAAGAACCGAACAGCTGCTGGCCTGGTCCTGTGGAACTCCCTCCCCCTGGAGGTCTGTTTGAGTCTGGGCATTTTTTTGAGGCGATGCAAAATGTTTCTTTTTAGTACATTTGGCAGGGATAGGGATTAGGTGGAAGGGTTGGTGGATTGGGGTTGGAGCAGGTGTTTCTTTTGTTTTTTCTGAATTGTATTTTAACGTTTTAATTGTATTTTATATTTTTGTAAGCCACCCTAAGCCTTCGGGAAAGGGTGGGGTAAAAATGCTAGCTAATAAATAAATAAATAATAAATGCAGAAAATTTCTGAAGGTAGAATTTCCTTGTACTGAACTCCTATTGTCCTTGTTTTGTTTCCTGAACCCAACAGCTGAAGGAACAAAATTTCTGGTCTCCACTGTTCGACGTTCAGCCTCTTCCTAAGAACGCAACACTTGTCTACTAGAAATATGACAACTGATTTTCAATCATTATACCACAAGAAAACTACCTTTTAGTGAGTAACAACAGGAGCTGAATAAGAACCTAAGGGCAGGCTTTCAAGAGAGCTCTGCTCTTATTGGCCAATATGCTGATCTTTCCCTCAAAGGCCATTTTTATGAGGCGCTGCCAGGTTTTGGGGAGGGGGGGGGAATACGTGGGTGTGCCGTTGTGTGGGCGGGGCATGCATCCCCACTGCTGCACATGCATCCCCACTCACCCCTCACTCATCCCTACACACGGAGCAACCTCGGTTTTCCCCGGTTGCTCCGTGCATGGGGATGAGTGGGGGTGTGCGTGCGTAAGTGGGGATGCGTGTTAGGTGGAAGTGCGCATGCAGCCCCACCACACGGCGTGCGCCTGCACCATATCCTTTTCTGCGTGTTCATGAGCAGGAGAGGCCCGTGTAAAAAGGGCCAAAGTCTGCCCAGAGATGTTCCGGTATGAGTTGTTGGGTGAAAGCCTTATGATTCTTTCAGTGCTGGCTTGCAATGAAAGTCTGGCTGAGAAAGTGGGTGCCGAGGGCTAAGGGTTCGATTTTCAAAATTGTTCATGGCAGCTGGTCATCCATCTACAGCAGGATGCACAATTGTGTTAACACTGGTGGAGCTCAACAATTCAAATCAAAAACATTTGTCAATTTTACAACTGTCACGATTAAAAAGGATAAAAGAAACATTAAAAAGAAAGTTCAAGATCAGAGACAAGAAATACAGTTCATTTAAATCTAATCTTATTCAGAACTAAAGTGAACATAATTCTAATTTTGTTATTTATGTAGTGGTAAACCAATCAGAATTGTAGTCTCTCACTTGCTGGCCAAAACTGAACATTGGGATTTGGACAGAAAAGTATAATCCATCTTGTTTTAAAATCTTTATGCCAGGGACAAAATGGGAGAGGAGGAAGTGACTTTACCACCCTAAGGTTAATATCCATCTATAATTCATAGGGCAGTATTTTCCATTTTGATTTCAAATACAAGTTGTTCTCTGTGCAAAAAAGTCAAACACAAAAAAAGCTCCACAAACACCAACCCACAAATCAATAGCCACCTCCTGAAAGCATAACGAAAGCATAAATCAAGTTGCTTACCTTTCTGGTAAGTGGCACTTCAATAGGAACAGGGACAACTTCCGCTAGTAGGCAGCCGTAAAACGCTACCATGAAAGCAGCAGGATCATTGTTAGGAAATACAAGTGCTACCTGGAACAAGGAGAGATACATTAGAGATCTGCTTCCAGAGTAAGATCCTGCTCTGGGATTTCAGTGAATGCTAAAGATAGCTGCCACATTCCTCTTAAAATTAAGTATTTAAACACATTCCGGATACAATGCACATTGCTGGGTTCTACGTCAGAAAGGAAAAAGTCATGTTTACCAATGGCACAGCTACTGCAGATTTAAACAGATGAAAGGGTTCACTTCTCTCCACCATGAATATCTTTATTGACCATCTCCATTTAGCATGTATTCATGCAATTTTAATGCCTTATTGCTTTTTAACTTGATAGTGGGTTTTAAATGAAGGTTACATTTACAGATGGCTTTTTCAAAGTCTAATTTTGATGTAAACATTTGATTCATGGCATGCAAAGAAAATTTTACATCCTAATTTAATCATTCTTTTGAAGTCACCGAAAACAGAAATAAATTCATGTTCCTCCTGTAGAAGTCCAATGTAAGTGTACCACTGTGCCAAATATTCCCTATCTACATTATATTTTGCCTGTCAAGATGCCATTATGATACTACCCTAAGTTCATAGGCTTTGCCTGTCTGCAACAGCTATAGGTTTCTTGAACAGGTTTCTCTTCTGCTCAGTCACCCGTGAACAAATTAAAGATGATAACCTGCAGTTATGTTAGTGTGTAACTTTCAGATTTCTGAAACTAAGGATTCACCACTGGGTGAAAGCAGAGAAAGATCAGAGGCCAAGAGGCATGACCAGCATTGCCAGAGGTGTAGCTAGGTTGGAACTGGCCCTGTTGCAGAAGATGGAATTATGGCCCCCTGAATCTTCCTCCAAGCGTCAGGGAGTGCAGCTACATCAGGGAGCATGGACCTCCCAGTCTCATGGGCCTTGGTGAAGCTGAACCACCTGCACCTATTTTAAGCTATGCCTTATAGAGATATTAAACAAGGGTCCTGCATATTAATTACTACAGACTGGAATGGCTGGCAAAGTCTGTTTTTTTCTCCAAGTGAAAAGATTTTCCTCAATAAGATTTACGAAAATAATCTGCCTATGTTCTTCTATGTAGACATACGTCTTTCTTCACCTCATGCTCAACGTCAAGTGTTGGGAGCCTTTTCCCTCCCATCAGCCACTTCTGAGAATTACTATAGGCTCAGTGATCTTAATAAGAATTGGGACAGGGGCGCGCAGAGAAGGAGAATGGTCCGGATCGTATCTGTGCCCTGGATTCATCCCCTATATTTGAGTACATACCCTCATCACCTCTCCCCTTTGCCTAAACTCACTCTTCCAGTGTTTGAGGGAAGGGACAGGAACCAGGGACCAGATCCAGGAAAAGGAAAGGGTGAACCCTTGCCCTTGTACGAATCTGACCCTGCCAACAGTAAATACAAGAGGATGCTCCCAGCTGATGTAAGGGGCTGCAACGGGACCTGGGGGAGATGGTGGTCTACTAGTTATTCAGGGAAAGGTTGAGAGACAGACGGCCACGGGTGGAGAAAAACACATGGAATTTCATAGGGAACTATAAACACGCAGCAGATATTTCATAGAGCTCTATTATACATAGAACAAAGATTGGGCATGAGTGGCAAGACACAAGATTTAAAAAGTTATTGTAGCAGAAACAGCAAAGCCCAGCGCAGCACGATAAAAGCGGATACTAAGGTTAACACCCTCTTTTTCAGTTGTTAGTCTCGTTTTCTTTAAAGGCATCTTTAAACCTTTAAAAGGAAGAACAGGCTTGTAGGGTTTTTAATCCTTCCTGTATCACCACCGTAAAGAAACAATCCTATGTTCATTTACTAAAAATTACAAGGACCCATCTGTATTGAATCCATTGCTATACACACAGTCACAACTTTTCACACGATGGGCATTATTTGAGAAACGTTTTCTGTTCTTTGAAGACGACCTAATGCTTTTAGGTCATTACAACGGTGAATGCACTTTTGATGAAATAGCTGCTTGAACATCTGGCGTACAATAGCACCTCATCTTAAACTTGAGCTCATCTTAAAATTTTCTCAGTTCCTGTTACACAAAGATGCTGGGTAAGGTATTTATGCAACACAAAGCATATGCTTTCACCACTTCACTATAAACATCTAGCTTCTCTGTAATCTAGACAGACTTATTTTAGAATAAGAGCTGCAATTTGTTCAAGTGAAGGGAAGTCTATAGTTGTCTCATTCTGGAGAAAAGTTTCAGCTTTAGGTCTGAATCACTCAAATTGATAAATCTTTCCTGAACACTGGGAATTTCCTGGGTCACCCTGCAGTAATGCACGCCAGGCAGGAGATACACAAAATCTGTATATCATCGATCTGTTTTCAGGAGGGGTGGGATAAAAATAGATGAAATAAATAAATAAATAAATCTATGTCTCTCTATAGTCTCTGGATGCATTCATTGTGCAATGTCTTTCTCCTACTGTTGCTTAGATACATGGTTTTAAATCAAGGTGACAGAAAGAAGATCCTGCAGATTAATCCTGGCTAAACGCCAACACAGAAAAGTGATTCAGATCAAACATCTGTGTAGAGACTCTTTCGTTCAATTCTTTGATTTCTTAAAACAATGGAGGAAAGAGCGCTCGGTGTCCCCACCCCACCCCACCCAGCTCATTGCAGTACACTCAGCACCATACAAATTTAAGGAAGAGCCTCTGCCTTATGTTCCTTCAATTTCCAGAAGAATTCTGGAGAGATATCAATAGGCTCCAAAAAGATCCAAGTTCACCCATTCTGTATCAGTGTGAAGGCCAACATGGCAAAGAACCTTTGGAGGCAGAAGGAATCATGAAAAGGGAAGAACCCTTGAAGAGACAGCAGACACATCCTAAGGAGTCTGGTTTATGATCATTCTCCATAACGTTAAACATTTCAGTCACAGCCTCCCATGCACATGACTGTGCTTAACTACTACTCTGGTCCCCAATCTTCTACAGCTGGGTCCTTTGGATTACTGCCTGAAAACCAGAATGTTCAGCATCCTGTAAAGTTAGCTTTCAGCAACACATAATTCAACTGGTTTCCAAAAATGGTTTGGGTTTTGATCCTTCACAAGGCTCTTTTGTTTCCACAGTCTCAGACGCAGTGTCATTACCAACGAAATTTCACCCACATGACAACATGCTCTGTTATTCCCATGCTACTTATTCTCCTTCACATAAGCGACGCTTTGTTAGCCAACTGCTATTCTTCATTAGAATAGCATGAATCTTTTTTGGAGGGGGGGTGGGGAGGAGGAGGGAGAGGACTAGAGTGTCGTTGCTACTGCAACAAACTAACTTGGGTCTACAGATGTTAGTTCTCACTGAATACCAGAACTGATCATTTATCAAAACAAGCAATGACACAAGCACCAAGATCAGACATCTGATTTTCTGCATCTAAGCAGCAGATTCTCTTCCCATCTTTATCACCACTTGGTACAAGGCCATTCCAATGGGACACTCGCGCTGTAGCATGGTGAATTTGAAATAAAAATATTCACACACTTACCCTGTCTACAGGTCGCACCATTGGCTCTTGCTTTGTGCCTAATTTATGCAGTATGTTATAGGCAACCTTCATACTTCTGGTCCAAAGCTTGCCTAGTCACACATAATTTAAGATTAGTTTTAGAACAGGCTTTAAAATTTGTTATATTTAGATACAAACGAACAGCTATCTGGGTCCATCTCTGCCTTTGGTTCCATGCATACTGCTGCAACTGAAGTAAAAACTTGGCTTCAGTCAAGCATAAGGTTTGCCTTTTAACAGTTCTCAGTAATATATACTGTTATATACAACCTCACACTTCCAATGTGCATTTTAAAAAAATAAAAATGTATCTGGCTCTCTCTATTTGGATCTTTCCTTATTCTGGAAATGTGAAGGCTGGCGATATAAGACAAAGGGATTACTGTAGCAGCAATTCATTATCTGGAGACATCTCTAATTAGAACAAAAAGCACATTTCCTGAGATATTGCTAAAGAGGGTTTTCTCTACTTTATTTTACTCGCCAGCACCTGAGATAGGGTAATTTCAGACGTTATGAGACCACAGTGAATCCCCTGTGGTGGCCGTTTGTCCCGTAACGTCTAAAGGATTCCCACCAGATGTTCACCACAGATGAGGCCGGCCTCACCTCCAGAATCATGGTTAGATTGGCCACGATCCGGGATAGGGCTGGCACTGGCCACGATGAACGTCTGGCCACCAGCCCCATCCAGGAATCCGGCCCCAACTATGGGACAGGATCGGGCGCAGAGGGCCCATCTAAAGGCCGGCCGGCCTGATTCCTGACTGGGATCCGAAACGGATCCCAGTGCATGATTCAGCATGGTGGGCCTCTGGGCCTGTTACATCTGAAATTACCCCTATTCGTTCTGTTCTACCTCTGGTAACCATTTCAATCCTAGGCACAGCAAACCTAAAAAAGTAAAGTTATGAGCCCATGTCAAAACGTCACAATAGCCGGTTGTGATACCCATAGCTGTTGCAAGAGACCACAGGAAGCTGAAAATTTCCTGGTAGGCATGTAAAAAAGGGCAACGTTTACAGTCTTTAAAAAAGGGTATAAAATATGAAATTTACACTTCTGTATTAGAGGTCTTTTAAAAACCCAAACACACTGTGTTATAACCGCTAATCCTAACCAAAAGCTTTGCAGATCACTTTTTAAACCACATTCCATTTGACAGAAGGACATCTTTAATTCATGCCCAGCAATAATTTAAAGTACCGAAGGCCCAAAACAGATTAACTCTACAGTTCATGTCTTTTGAAGATGAAAACAATACCATACTTTTATGTCAGCCAAGTACAAACTACAGCAAGTGGCATAACATCTTGAAACCAGAGCGGAACACTATACTACTTACATTATCTCTATACGTAATGAAATTTTTCACTGTGAAAACAATAGCAGATAGACACCAAGATTTCTTACCGTTTGTTATAGGCAGTGTTTAACTACTTCTTGGGACTGTAAGAAATCATGTTATTGGGTTTGAACCAAAATGGTTTTCCTGAAGTTCTTAAGAAATGCAAAAACTAAAGTGACTTTAAATTTATTAAGCAATTGACAATTTAGGATTGAAAGGAAGGAGTAATTTTGAACGAAAAACTAAGCAAGCACAGCGTGCATTTGAGACTCCCATCAAATGCAACTTGGGGGAACTTGTTGCCAGTGAATGGTGTTGATGGCCGGTAGCATAGTTGGGTTCAAGCAAGTATCGGATAAATTCTTGGAGGACAGCCACAAAAGGCTATTGGTCAAGTAGGCTGGGGGACGCAACTTTTGTAAACTGCCTCAAGCTGTGTTGGCAAGAGAGGTGGGGCATAAATAATGAAAATAAATAAAGTAAATAAACAAACAAAAACTTCAGACTGTCAGGGGCTGGGAGGGAATGGATCACTCTATTATGGCCTGTGGGGTACTTCTCCAAAGCAACCAAGAGTGGCCACTGTTGGAGAGAGGATGCCAGATTTGTGGGACCATTGGTCTGACCCGCCACTTCTTATGTTCAAGAAATTTCTAGAACTATTTTTTTAGCTTGCTGTTTTAAAGGTTTCTCTTGAAACTATAATCATTCAGATTTGCAATGTTCACCCGCTACTTCCGATTAATTTTATCAAACAACCATGATCAGAACTTAAGAAGGGAAGCAGATAACTTGCAGTTTTGACCTCTCACAAGGGTTCAAGGGCACCTATGGGTTAAATGGTCACAAGCCTTACATTAACACAGATGCATAGCGTGAGAAGGGGAAATACAAAACCTGGTAGAAGTACAGAATGGCAAGAAAGAAACCCTTTTACGCAAAAACATGGTGAAGCCTGACAAATATGAGGACTAAATGTATTTATCTCCTTAAATCTGGTGTCCATGAAATTGAAGGAGCTTCCACTTCACCAATTCAACCCCAGAAGAAAGTTAGTCTTTAACATGCTTCAGTGCCACTTCCAGGTATATTTCAGAATCACACTTCTCCCTATGACAAGCACTTTAGTGAATGGAATAAGAAGAGGCAAAGAAAGTACAGGAGTGTACAGGTAAACCAACTGAACTACCAGATTATGGGTAAAGCTAATGAATGGACAAGTTTTAAAATGGAGAATCTAAATTGTAGTAAGTTTGAGTCTGTGTGTCTCATCCCTTCGTGCAATTCGTGCAAACGAATTGCACACCCCTAGCATAGTGGGTGGGTAGTGTCTTGTGTGGAAACAGCCCTAGTTCACAGCACTCTGTGTTTGCATGTTACAGAGAACTTTAGGGTTTCCCACATCACTACTTTTCTTCTTTTTTCTTACTGCGTCCAGCTATAATCTCCAAACATTCTATTCAAAAATGGAAGTGTGCACTCTTTCCCAAGTTAGATGAAATATATATATATATATATATATATATTTTAAAAAAAATTTTTTTTTTAAAAAGCAGCAGAGAGCACACTGTAAGGACACTGCTTGTTTCTGAAATAGCTTAAGGCACTGGTTCCTGAACTTTTTGCCCTTTTGAGATTTCGAAGTATAACCCATGACTCCAGACAGCAAAGTCACGCAGCGTATATCAGATACCAAATGGGATCATGACCCCAGCCGAGATCTCAAACCACCGTTCAAGAACCTCTGCTTTAAGAAAGACAAGTCACATCCCCTTTCCATTTAGTTCTTAAGTTGGTTGAATAACCACCACTGTAGGAGGAAAAACATTTTGGATTTCATAGGGAAATATGGTGTCTGGCTAACTTCCTACATTACTGCAAACAAGACTCTGGTTTCCTCACTCCTAGACTTATAGGTATTGATATATGTGGCTCCCTAAAACTTCTCTAGCTACTTTAGATCTTTATACAATCAAATGTGACAAAACTTTCTATTTCTTACAAGTTTTCTTTTGTGGCAACTTCATTTTTAATACGGGCGTTAGTATTTTGCAAGACTTAAATCTAGAAGTTACTAAAGAGTGGGAGGCCAGTCCCTTTTTGTAACCTTTTGGAGATGTGCAACTAAGTACACAGACTGTGGGCTGAATGCTGTATTTACAAGCCAACTCTGGGGTGGCTTTATCTCTAGAAGTAATTTGTAACATGCAACCGTGTTTCCAGGGGTGTTCTGGATAAGGAGGGGAAGGGATATTTAACTTTCTAGAAGCAATGTGCAGAGTTTTGACAAGGTTTTGTTTATAATCGGTGAGATGCTACTCAGTTTTCCATTGCTGCTCAACTTCTGCTTTAAAAATAAAGATTTAGTCAATTACCAACATGTTTTAGGCAAAATTCTATTCCAAATGATGTTGGTGGCAGATTTTGGAGGGCCTACCAACACACCCACAGTGAGGTAACACTTAGCCTATTCCTGGTAGCCAACATATACTTAGTCTTGGGATTTTCCCTTCCCCTAACGGCCCTATCAAAGGGGAGAAGTTGATCAAACTGTTCTTCATTTCACATGGCTCAAAATGAAATCCCTTCCTTTGTTTCTCTTTCTGCTATTCTTTCTAATTTGAACTGTGTTAAGTGTAAAGAAGGTTAAGAAAGAAAAGCTTGCTTCAGAGAGGTACTTCAAGAGAACAGCAAACCACACATTAGGTGCGACCCTCACTCCAACACAGTTAACGGGAGCTTTGCTTCAGCGGACTGAGGATCTCACCCTTTCTTTATTACACAGAGTAGGTTTCCAATGACCACACAGAATTAACTCAGCAAAAGCAAACTCATGGTGTCTTACCAATCTTCAACAGCAATTGAGAATGCCAAAGATAACTGCAAATAATTATGTCAGACATTCTTTCAGTATCACAGTTCTTAAAATTAGCTACAACGTTTAGTATTTAATATCACAGCATACTTTAGAGCAGGGGTGGGGAGCCTCCGGTTTGCGGGCCACAGGACAATTTCATCCGGTCCGTCACCCTGCTTCATTGTTCTGTGGCCCGCGTGGACTTTTGTGGGCTGCACAGTCTCACACAAGCTTACCTCTCCTCCCACCCTCAGCAAATTGGAGGTGGCGGAGGGAGAGGAACCACCACTGCTCCCTCTGCCCACCTGCATCTTCCTTAATGCCTCACTCACCCTGCCTTGCAGCGTCTATCACCTGCCCTTCAGCCTGCGATGCTGCCGCTGCCTGTTACTACTTGCAAATATCCCTCCGCGCACACCAGGTCCAGCCATTTCCTGAATCTGGCATGCTGGGAAATGTAGTTCCAGCACGGCACATTCAGGAAATGGCTGAGGGACATTTGCAAACAGGAACACCAGCAGCAGCAGCAGCAGCAGAGTGTATGTAAATTTGTTTGAGAGAGAGTGTATATATATTCTGTGTGTGTTTTGAATACTGTGTGTGTGTACTCATTTTTTAAAATGGATTTTAACTGATTTTAAAACGGATTTTGACGTGCCGCCCCTGTTATGTTTGGGGACCAAAAATACGGTCTGCAGCCTCAAAAAGGTTCCCCACCCCTGATTTAGAGCAGGGATGCTGAAAACATCAATCAAAATTGACTGGTCGATCACCCGACGTTCCAAGGTAGATCCCAGGACATCTGTGTCCTGGGTTCAGGTGGCGGTGGCTGGCTTCAGTGTGTGCATGCTTTAGGCACGCACAGGGGTCATCACCATATTTGCCCTAGAGAGCAAATATGGCAGCGGCCAGTGTGCACATATCCCAAGCGCACACAGGGAAGCCAGCAGTAGCCACTGCCTGAGCCTGGGAAACAGCTTGCTTGCTCAGGCCGCTTGCTCCCCACTCCCTCAACCCAGCATGCTGCCACAGCCCATTCCCTGCCCCAACTGGAGACTGGATATGGGGCAGTAGGGGGAGAGCGCGAGGTGATGGAGGCCCCGTCTGGTCTAGCTTTGGGGGGGGGGGGGGGGGGG
>QEPC01013748.1:3507666-3518329 GCA_003113815.1 Sphenodon punctatus
TCCCAGAGCGGCTCCTTCGGTCTTCCGGGGGTGCCTTCTTGGAGGTCCCCTGTGTTAAGCAGGGGGCCACAATGGAGAGGGCATTCTCGGTGGCCGGGCCGCACCTTTGGAACTCCCTCCTGGAGGAAGCTCACCTGGCCCCAAGCCTGTTGACATTCCGGCGAAGTTGTAAAACCTGGCTGTTCGCCCAGGCCTTTGGGGAGAGGGGGTTAGGGTTTTTTAACCTCTCTTACCCTATTTATTGTTTTATCATGATTCCAGGCCTTGTTTTAAATACTTTCAATGTTGTATTTTGGAATGTTGTAACTGTTTTTAGATGTATTTTATATATGTGGTTTTTTATTGTAAGCCTAAAACAGCTCGGGGCGGGGTAGAAATTTGATAAATAAATAAATAAATGAATAAATAAAACTGACCCATGGGTGTGTCTGCGTGCGAGTCAGAGTGGGGGGCGTGCATGCGTGAGATGTGTGCATAGGCAAGGTGTACATGTGTGTGTGAGAGTGCGTCTGTGTGTTTTTACCTGTGTGTGAAAGAGGTGTACGGACGCGCAAGTGTGTGCGCGAGAGTGAGAAGCGTGTATGTGCGAGTGCAAGAGATGGTGTTGCTTCCTCTTCCCTGCCCCCATACCGTCCCTCCCACGTGGCTGTCTCTATTTCCCTCTGTTCACCCACAGCGCCTCATTTGCATAGCTACACCCCACCTGGTTGGGATGTTACTACGCAAATGAGGGGGCACAGCCATACAAATTAAGTTCAGGCCACAACCCCGAGCTGCAGTAGATCTCAAAAGGTCAAGATTGCACTTTGGTAGGTCTCCGGCCGGGCAAGTGGGGACACTGCTGCGTTAGAGGTAGGTACCCGATTCCTTGACCTGCATGGGTGATGGCTTACTGCTATCTAGCTGGCTTGCTGCTATTCTGCTGCCTTTACTCTACTTATTCACGACTACTACCCAAATACTCAATAAGACATAGAAGTACTACTTTGGTAATGCCAAGTAAAATTCATTTCAAAGTATAGGCGTGTGTAGGGGGAAAGGAGGCAATTGTTCTAAAACCAATACACATTTATACAATAGATATTTCCCTTTCAATACATGCAACCCATGCTTTTGTTAAAGCCTTGGGTTCACAATAGTTATACTCCTTGAGATAACTCTGACAAATGCAAGGCTATTAAAAAAAGATAGCTTTATTTTATATAATCCTGGAGACCTGGTTGTAGACATTATGGGCATTCTTAGACAGGAGAATTTCCCCCCTTTTAAAAAAAGTCAGCATTGGGAAAACCCCTGTGGGAGGGATTTAGATGCTCCTCCCAGGACTGGAAGTTGCCTGGGCACCATTAGAAAAAGAGGTGCTGGGTGACTCCCGGATACTTTGAGATGTGGCCTTGTAAGACACCTTGGCTATTGGGGTCTTACCAGGTCTGCATCTCAAACCATCCAGGAGTCACCCACTGTCACTGTTTCTAATGGCGCCTGGGCAACTTCCAGTCTGGGGAGAAGCGTGTAAGTCCCTCCTGTGCGGGTTTCCCCAACATGGACTTTTAAAATATGGGAAAAAGCTCTCCCGTCTAAAAATGTTATGTCCTCCTCAGCACAGTTCATGGTGCACTTCTTCAGAAATACATACTCCTACGTACTTATCAACATGAATTTGAAAAACACAACCCACAAAATATTTTATCATAGTTGGAGGAAGCAGAACTATTTTTAGGTTTTGTTTCCCCACACTAAAAAAAACAGAGTCTAAGATGAAGAAATTTAAAGACCGCTCACCGTAAGTGAGAATGTACAGTGGTTTCCCATTAGTGTCCATAGTGGTTAGGCAAGGAGCTTTTGGTGAAATAGTCCCCCATCGCTGCAGTGCAGCTTCCAGAGAAGGTGGCAAATTTGTAACTACACCCAACTGTTCTCCACGCATCGCCAACATCTGAGCTCCCTCAGCCTTTGGTTGGTTTGGATCTGGCTGTTGAACTTTTGGTTATAAAAAGAGAGAGTTACTATAAGAGTTTATATCATGTTTACACCTGTGAACCAAGAGAATAAAATGCCTTTGGAAAGAGGCCAGAAAAACAAAAATGACATCTTAGCTTGTATTAAGGACGCACTACACAATAACTTCATAGCCAAGTACGACACACATTTCTGTAGGAAGACACTGAACTCTCCGCTTTCCTGACTCGAATACAAATGCAATGAAAGATGCACAATACAGAATATTTTAGGTATACAAGACAGACGTTGCTTTAGGACAATATTTCTTTACAAACTAGAGAAGAAAATTTAAATTTTAGGCCATATTATTTACCACCATTGGCATACTGTAATCGCCTATCAATTTATTCTAATTCTTTACACACAGATTTATGAAGACAGTTTGATTTGCTATCCTGTGGCAAGTCAAACGTTTTCCAAACAGTGGTAAATTAAGCACCTGTATATTACTGATTTTATTTCTTAACACTCATTTTAGTTTATAAAATAAAGAATCTCTGCTTCCATTTTCTTCACATTAAGGCCATATTCACATAAAACATAGCTTACCTGGGGAGCGTGTGCGCACGTGCGCATGTGAACAGCCCCAGATGAGACTACTTCCTCCCCCCCAGGTAGTTTACATCCAGGGGACAAAGCTGTCTCCTCTGGGCCATTAGCATCCTGGGGTTAATTAATTCCAACTCAATGTTACTGTACAGGAACGGCCACACAAAATATTAGTGTATTGTAAATTTTACCCCCCATTACACCAAACTCCCCTTTGGGGTAGTGAATGACAATTTACTCCACTATAAAGGCTACATTTCATGTGAATGCATCATGTGAAGACAAAGAGACCTTGCAGAAAACAGAATAGTCTAGGAACAAAGTCTTCCCTCCACACTCATCTTAAGCAAACAATGACTTCATTTATACAGAAGTATAACGTAAGAACAGAACTGCAAATGGAAGTGCTGATTTGGGCATTTGGTTTTCACTTCTCTATGAAGACTTGCCTGCTATTACTGAACTCTCCACGCTAACCATCGGTCTGGGAAAGAGAACTTGCTAAAAGGAAAGCAACCCATTTCAAAGCCAAAAAGAACAAAAAAAAACCCTCATTCCACCAAGTTAATATAAGAAAACCATTTGAAAAACAGCCATTTTACCTTCTAACAATTCCTCAAAGTCATCTACAAAGAACTCTCGTAACGGTGGTCGTTTGGGCCGTTTTAGGGTATTGACCAGCTGCTGAATCTTTGCTGACACTCTGCTGCTCACCGGTACTCCTGCAGAATAGGAATAAATGGAGATATCAGTCGTCTGCTAAGCTCCAGGTCACCCGACGTAAGTGGAGGGAAGAGAGAGGCTAGAAGTGCAACAATTTCACATCACTCTGCCCCAGCATAAAGTATTCAACATTAAATGTTTTCACATCATTTCATCAAGAACAGCAAAAGTCTTATTTAAGGCAGACGGCCATTTCAGAAAAGAGCTAGTTCAATTTAGGAAAGGCAAGACCCTGAAGAAGCATTCTTCCATGCAATTTTTAAGCAGCAAAGAATTTCTCTCTCAAGATAGCTTTGGTGAAGGCTGTATGATTTGTTAGCTTGTTGCAGGGTAGCAGAGTACAAGCTCATTCAGCAAACATGTGTCAAAGTTGGTCTCCCCCATTCTCATCTTTTATTGTCTCTTAATATTGCAGAAAACCCCATTTTTACTTCACTGTAACCAAAATTATGGTCATCCCACCAGCCACGCCGAGAATTCAGTATGTCAGGGTACATTAATAAAGCATTCCCAGAGATTAGCATGTATGTTTGTACAGCACAATATGGTACGCCTCTGGGCACTACTGTAGCATACGTAACTTTAACTCAATTTTACATTCCTGCATCAAGAAGATCGCCTCTGCAACGTAGACAATATCTGCCCCCAAGATATGGTCTCTAAAGGCACTGCAAAAGGGTCTCCTTACTGCCTCCGTCTCACAAACCAACCAAACATTTACCCTATTTAAGCCATGAGTTTGTCCTTGAAAGCTGAATGGTCCTACTATAGGCTACGTCTAATCTTAAATTGTCACCATTCTAGCAGGCTTATATAATCAGTTTTAGAAAGGAAGAGGAAGGGTTTACAAATAACTCTTTTTCAAAAATAAAAAGCTGAACTTAAATTCAACCACTTTGCTATACTCTGCATCTGAAACAGATAGAGCATCATCATAGTAAAGGCAGACCTCTAAAGCAGGGATGTGAATGACACGCCTGGGGCCAAATGCAACCTGTGGTTATTGGGTTTTTTTATTTGGCTCCTTCCCCATTTCTGGTTCTGACCCTTGGATCCAGTTCCTACCCCAAGCACTGAAAGACTGAGCTCAGAGGAAGGGAGCAGAGAGGAGGGCATGCACACAAGGATCGAGGACGGATCAATGGCACAGATCCATGATCTGGACCATCCTCTCCCCGAGTGCACCCCTTCAGGACCCACAGTCCTAGCTTCTATGCAACTCTCAGAGCTTGTCCTCATTTTCAAAGTGGCCCCTGAGAGGAAAAAGGTTCTCCACCCCTGATCTAAAGATATAACTAACTGAACTCAAATGGAAAACAGCTGTCATGAGGAAATCAAATCCACTGACCAAGAAATCTTACTTTTGAGCATTTGCTTGACGTCAGGGTACTTTTTTTGTTATTGTTTTTAATAGATGTACAAAGATGCTGTAACTTTGCTTGCAAGAGGTCTTAAATGAAACATGTTCCAGAGAAACAAAGAGCATATGTATAAAATAAACCACTAAAGATAGGATGGTAAGGTGTTCAAGAGACAAACAACTGGATTTTTTGACCTACCATCGCCAGTTTCCATAAGTTCTGCATTTCCATACTTTGGAGCTACCCTCGCGGTTGATCCTTGCGGTCTTTCGACTTGTATTGAGTGTTCGGAGGTGTAAGTGGTAACATCTGGGGGTGCAGAATGGTTTTCTGTGGAAAATAAGTTTACAGGTTAAATCATGTCCCTCTACTCTTGAAGAAAAGCAGAAATATTCCCTAGCATCAGTATTTTGTATTAGTACTAATACAAAACTCAGGGAACTATTGAAAGTTTAGGCCTTCATAAAGCTATGTAGGAAAAGTATGTCGGGCACAGCTTTAATGTTTGCCATTGCTTCTGATCAAGGAATTTTACAGCAAACATTGTGAGTCATAGATTACAGATATTAAGTGGTTTATCTCCTCCACCGCTCGGAAGTAGGATAATGCTTCCATGCCCCGCCCCCCGCAAATTCAGACTCTCATATCTTTGAGATTATGACATGAAGGCTTAAAAAGAAAAAGAGGATGATGGGGGCAGGAAATAAGTTGAACCACTTGTAATTTTAAAAAGAAATAAACTTTTTCTAGCTTTGGCACTTAAAATTTAACAGTTTTAATTACAAAGAATAATTAGTTTGCCAACATTAATAGGTTTGTTATCCCCAGTACTGACAGATAGGGACCTTTAGAGAAAGGAAACCTGTTTCTTTAACAGTCCAAGCAGACCCACAGATTGATGCTCACTACTTTACTATTTTGAGATGGAGCTATTTCAATTCTTATGCGTAACACAGACTTGCCTCACAGAAAGCAAACATGATTTGGTGATCTGCCTCATGACGTTGCTAAGCAATTCCAGAGCTAATGCTCCTTGTTCACAGTTCAGTAGCTCAGCAGGCTTTCACAATTTTCAGATGCTTTTAAAGTACGACTCTGCATTACCTACAAGTTTGAACTGTGACTGTAGTTTGCATATCCAGCATTTTTCCAGGTTTTTGGTTTTTTTTAAACCAGTATAGGGCTAGGCAGAGCTCAAAGTCTCTCATGTTAAGCAATGTAACTAAGCCACAAGCACCCTTCCAGAAAGGACCCGGCCCTATTTCCACTAAAATCAGTAGGAAATATTGCCTTTGATATAAAAAGAGCAGCCCCTATTAAAAAAAAGTCACCCAACAATCTAGACAACTCATTATTATGCCAACCATAACCGTTCTTACCTCTCCCCATCTCTCCCTAAAGGTTGATCCACTTTGGTATCAAAAAAGAGGGTTGCTTCCACCGATGGTGCTTCACAAAAGGACATGTCCCTTGTAGGGCAGACAATCCCAGTATTTTGAATGGGTGAAGGAATTCACAAAAGGCAACCTGCTCCTCTTTCACAGGATGGCGGCCAGTTGCGGTCGGTAGCCATTTTCAACTCCCATTCTTTATAGCACAGCCAGGTGCGAGGGGCCAGTCCTTCCACACAGAAGGTGGGCACTAGAGTTAAGCGTAGCTATCTGCTTCCACATTTTAAATACGGCTTATAATGGCTGAATCCTTACTTGCCATTTTACAGGACGATGGTGGATGGCATTTCTGAAAGTCAGGCTTGGCAGGAACAAAGGTTTTGCAGACATGGCTAAGTGTCCTTTATAGAAGGCATTCTAGCCTTCGTGTCAGGTTATGAAATGCAGCTTTTCTTCACACAAGAACATCTCGCTTATTCATCCATTGCAGTATCAGCTCAGTGCTTCCATTAGGTAATATGAAACACTTTCAACTTTTAGAGCTAAGAAGAATAATGATTTTGACACATCATTTGATTGCGGGGGGAGGGGGAGAATAAATATAGAACTGGTGACAGCAGAAGGACTTCAAAGCATCTCCTTCCTCACAAACAAACACTTACATCACCACCTATTCCTGTCCCTATTCAATATCTTCAAGCTAGAAGATCAGCTTCAACAGCTGCTTACCATTACAAGATAATTTACATGTCTGCCACTAGAGCAATTTAGTCTATTCCATTTTTATTAAATGATGGAGAAACAGCAACTCAGGAGAGTAATGTTTGTGGCATGTGTCCCCACAGGTCTCATGTGGAGAGCTGGGGTTAAATACTTCTAAGTATATCTAAGTATTTAGCTGGGGCTAAATACTTCTTGAGAGGCCTTATTCCCAAAGGCAAGCACAATGCCTCCAGGAGCTTTGAAAAACACAGCTGCCGTGTTGCCGAAAGATCATCAATGTCAGGGCACACTAGTGTGCTGCAGCAGGTTGTCAGGTGTATCCTGAAAATTTAGAAGACTATAGTTGCCAAGTGAACCAAGGCCCTTCAAAGCCATATCACAGCTGCATTAAGGGATATCAAGTCAAGTAATATATCATGGGTGCAATCCAAAATTTAAATGCCGACTATCAGCTTAATTTGGTCTTCAGGTTACATGCAAGTAAAATTTTCATTCAGTTTAAATGCATGACTCTCTGGGGTGTATACTGACAAGTAATCAATATTACCAAGTCCAAACGAGTCTGAGTCTGAAAATGTTTGGGAACCTTTGGCACAGAGGGTAGCATTCACACCTCTGGCTGGCCAGCTCTGCCAATGTAAAGGGACTAACTTTGTAATGGTTGGTGGGCAAAGCATGACAGAATTAGTGTCCAGGCTGATAACAAGGTCACTATTGTACATGTGTGTGCATGTATATATATACACACGTGCTTTCCTTGCTCTTCCACTCCGCACACACCTCTAAGGGCCCGATACAAAGCATGGCCGGATTCACAGGGGGAGCTCAGGAGGCTTAATTCCCCCCCCCCCCCATTTTGTTTTGGATTTCATTTTCATTGGTTTCAATGGAACACACATTTTCGGCTGTAACTTCGTTGTTTTTCACTATATGTGGCTGAACCGTGGGCTGCCTATACCTCCAATGGAAGGCATTAAGTGTACCAAATTTCATAAGGATTGAGTAAAGGAATCCAATTTTAGAAGCAATTGAATTATTTTATTTTGCAAAATTCTTCACACACATTCATATCCATTCTTAGCTGTAACTTCTATGCCTCATATCTAATGTAGATGACACTTGGCAGGTTTACACCCCTTCCCCTATTTACTATCTTTGCCAACTTTCAGAAGTATTGGATAAAGGGTCCTGGTGGTATAAACAACTAACATATAAATGTATATCTGACTAACATCTTTGTAGTCCAACCAGTGTATATGAAATTTGGCAGGGCTGTATATAACACTTCCATTATTATTTCATTATCGTCTCTGCCACATATCAGAAAGCTGTGATAAAGGGTCCCAATTTTATATGCCTGCACAGCATATGCAGAGAAGGAGCCTATGCCAGGGATTCTCTTACGTCACTGTGGTATAAGATCGGTTGGTGATGCCAATTGGCCAGCAGAAAGGTCAACCAAATATCCTCATTCTGTGCTGTGACCATCCCAACATCTCTCCCCCACTTGTTACTGGAAAGTCAGAAGCATCTGTTTAGGAAAGAGTCAATAGAGATTCTCTTATGTCCTCTGTCACAGTGCTGCAGGATGTGATTGTGATGATAATTGACCAGCCTGGATGTGTAAACTATGTCCCCTGATTGCTGGGATGCTATCCCCAAAGTCCCAGTTATGTCCTTTATGCCCTTATGCCCACCTCAGGGCCGCCCCCTATGCCTGCCTCGAAGCCACTACCAATTGGTCCTGTAAAGCTGGAAGCATGCAGTAATTGGCCAGTGAATGTGTCTGTCAGTCTTTTGGTTTGCTCCACATCCTCCCTCCTACAATCTCTCTCCCCCTGCCATGCAGGGTGCCTGCCTCTGACTGGCACTGCATGTGCTGCTATTTATCTGAATAATGGTCTTCACAGGGACAACATCAATTGCTTATAAAATTGGGTCCCTTTATCAAATTGTTCTGTAGTTTGGCAGAGATGACAGTGAAGGTATGTGATACATTCCTGCCAAATACCTTTTAAACAGGATGGAATATACAAATGATACAGCTGGAAATGTATTTTCAAGTTAATGTCTTATACCATCAGGACCCTTTATCCAATCTTTCTGAAAATTGGCAGGAGTGTTAGGCTTATGGAGGGACATAATATTCACAGGTGTAATGCAAATTGGATGCAAGATAAAGAAGTTGTAGCCATGAATGTGTATGGAGCTTTTCTGAAAATCACAACATTCAATTGCTTCTAAAATCGGTTTCCTTTACCTAATCATTTCACAAATTGGTACACATAGTGCCCTCCATTGGGGGTACACCCTCCCCATGTTTAATCAGAATTGAATAAGAAACAAAAAAGTTACAGCCAGAAATATGTTTTTCAGGTTTTTCCCTTTATTTCAAAAACAAAATGTCATTTTCGTTTCTATTTTCGTTATTATTATTTGTCATTTTTGATATTGCAATAACGATAATGAAAACAACAATGTTCATTATCGTTATTGTAATAATGAAAATGACATGCACACCCCTACAAGGGGGCATGATTTGCCCATCTCTCTTTTATTGTTCTCTTTGGGTATGGAGTGCAGTGGGGATTTGCTTCTTACCTGATTGGCTTGTAAGGGGGCATTTCCCCCCTCTCTTTTATTGCCCTCTTTTGCACAGTGAGGATTTGCCCCTCATCTACTTTGGGCTTAAGGGGGCATTTGCCCCTCCCTGATTTATTTCCCTCTTTGGCATGGGGTACAATGGGGATTTCCCCCTAGACTTTGTATTTTCCTGTAGTGAAAATAGGGGAAGGGGTTATTTAACCATCTGTGTTTGATGCCCACTTTCAGGTGGCAGCTGGAGCCCAGCTATCCTATCCACTGCTCCACTGAACCCAAGTCCCTCTCCCCTGTTGGAGCTGTGGCTTGGGGGGTTTCTCATGGCTTTGGGGTGGGGGATAAACTGTTGCTCACTTGGTAGGGGGTGGGGTTGGAGGTGGGGCCTGCTCATCTGGGTGGAGCTATACTAACTTTGGACTTCAGCCCCCCCAATCCACATCACTTCTGGATCCGCCCCTGCAAAGAAACCTGGCCTTTCGCATATCTCGGTTTCTAAAGCTTAGCAAACCGATGGCTCACAAAGTTTACCAACATGTTTTAGAAGTACTCAGCAATGCATAAGGCCTCAGCTTTTCTAATCTTCTTTTCCAAATCAAATGACTGATTGGTTCTAATAAAGCTAAGCCAGATAGATTGATCTCCGTTACTATAGTGATAGCGTACGTACTTCTATTAAGCCAAGAGAGTCCAATGAAACAAAAACAAAATCAATGTTTCTACATTCCTGCAATTACTTTAAGTTAATGCAGATTCCATTCATAGAAAGCCCCTGCATTTTGGTTCCTTCCATGCATTGCAAAGTTGGGAGGGTGGATTTCAGAACAACTGCTGTTATGCAATCCCACCTTCCACCAGAGGACTTTTTATCCCGTATATGGACTAGCACAGGGGTGGCCAAGATCTAGATCACAAGCTGGACTTCAGTAGATCACGGTGTGCGGAGTGGGACAAGCTGCCAGAGATCACCCTTCTGGGGTGGCTTGGGACCGGCACCTAAAGGAGTGTCTCTGGGGAGTAGACAGGCTAGGAGAGACCCTCCAGTGCAGCGGGGAAGGCTCTCTTTGAAGGAGAGTGCTCCTCTCCACTCCCAAAACTGATCGCCGAGGTGCCCTAGATCCGGGAGCCACAAAGAGGCATCCCGGGCTGAGTGCCTGAACCAGCAGAAGAGATCTTGGTAGATCGCCTGAGCTTCAGAATAAGTGAATCGTATGGACCCCTGGACTACTTTAAGACATTTCCCACACACCCCACTTGATTTCCTGCTCTGCATCCCTGGGCGTGTCTGCTGACAAAACCGCACTTGGGGGGGGGGGG
>QEPC01013748.1:3519158-3540670 GCA_003113815.1 Sphenodon punctatus
GGGTACTTTCAGACATGACGCTAACCACCCTTTAACCACCCTTGGTGGTTATTTATGCATGTTGCAGGACTGCATAGGGCACCAATACAGCCCTGCAACATGCATAAATAACCACCAAGGGTGGTTAAAGGATGGTTAGCGTCATGTCTGAAAGTACGCAAAGAATCTGCACTTTTGAGATATTTAACCCATTATCCTGTCATTTGTTTGCACACACAAATCCTCCATCTGAAATTAACACTCCTTGGAGTCAACATTTCCTTTAAAGTGGTTTGAACTGGGGATTCCCCCTTCTGATCAGCTTGCTCAATGACCAGTTGCTGTCATTCTGAATTGCAGTCTAAAGTCTGTTTAGACACTAAGGGTGAAAACAGACATGATGCTAACCACCCTTGGTGGTTATTTATGCATGTTGCAGGTGCCCTATGCAGCCCTGAAACATGCATAACTGACCACCAAGGGTGGTTAAAGGGTGGTTAGCGTCATGTCTGTTTTCACCCATAGTCTTGCAATATATTCTCCTACATCAATTATCCTTTGCCTGAACATCTACTGCAACATACCTTCTAAAGTCAGGCCCTGCTCCTAAGAACTAGCTTAATCCAGTATCCAATTCAGAAAGATACATGATATTAGTCAATCCATATAGTTTATTGTTTTGGACCAAAAGTCATAACAAAAATTACAGACAAAATACAATGTATCCAAAAGGAAAAAATACTACCAGCCGGGAAACTCCCTTTAAATAAAGGATGACATAGTCGCCGACACACGCCCCGACGTCAGTCCAATAACTGGGCCGACTGGGATTCCATGCCAAAAGTTTGTATATTTATACAAAGAAATTTAAAACAAAATTCATACAAAAGTCATTTGGCTTTCCAAACAAGAGTAGAATAGCACAGAAAGACACGTAACCCCCTTTTAAGCATAATAAAGATATTTACAATTATCAGCCAGATTACCATATTGAGGTGGAAAAACGCGTACAGAACTCAAAGTCCAGCCTTGGGGGGTTGAGCCAAATAAATTGAAAAAAAGAATTACAAATGCTTTAAAAAACAAATTCTGCATTCCTCCTTACAATGCACAGATTAAAGTAAAAATATCGTAACGAATCCTCCTACATACTGGGTTGGTTTTCCCCAGTAATTTTCTTCCTTAAAATCTCCATCCTTAATGCTAGAACAGCCACTGCCTTGGTTATAGCTTTACTAGAATTGGCCAGCAGATAAGAAATTCTAAGAAGTGGGACCCAATAATCTTACCCACAAACCATAGATACATACATAATATTATGCAACCGCACAAAGATTATGACGTTGGGTTTCTTATGCATGACTGACGTACGTATTGAAAATAAAAGTGGTAGGCGTTTTCTTGTTTTGTCTACCATTAAAAGTACACATTTAATTTAGAGCTGTCTCCTTGCTCAACACAGAGTTGTTCTTCCCATCCCTTATACTGTACTAAGCTTTTTGACTCTCATTCACATTTTCAGAAAGTAGCAATGAAAGATGTTTGCAACAATGCTTAAAAACTAGATTAATAGCATTCTCATCTGCAAGAGTCAAGGGTATGCAAACACTACTGACAGATCAGCTAGTAGAGCAGAATCCAGAGCAAATTTGCATCCTTCATTTACCAGCCTTTAAACCAATTCCACAACTGGGTTAATGCTGTGCATTATGGGGTTGCCTTCCATCTGACCACCTTAAGCAGCATACGGCATAGGCTAGAAAGATGTGCCAAGAATTTTGTTCATTACACACCTACATAGGATTGAGAGCAATGTTTGTATCAAATGCTACATTACCTGAAACAAGTATGCTTCAAAGCCCTATGCTTAGAGGATGAACAAAACTGGGAATATCCTTATTTTAGCTATTCATCTTGGGGTTCCCTTCAGGAAAAACAGAAGCAGGAGAGCATCTGTGCCGCTTTATGCACTTGGAATTTGGGGAGGAGAGAGATTAGGGGAGGGAAAGATGTGAACTTGTCCTTGCTCCCCATTTCAGAGATTTCGGGGCAGACTACTATTGTAACTTGTAGTTGTCGTGAGGGTGGAATTGGGAAGGTGAGCTGGAGGTCGGGGAAAGAAAGGCCACAGCATTCCTACCTGAAGGTGCAACTTGTCCTATTCTTGGCCTGGCCAGAAGCAGAGTAAGGCATGGTCATGCTGGGTGTTTTCAGACAGACACAGGGCTGCCCACCCCTGAAGCTGCTCCACGGGGTGCACCCTGTGTCTGCCTGCTCCCAGCCCTGCTGGGTCCAGACAAGATGGACCCGGCGGGTTCGCTGGCCTGCCTGTGAGACGCCCCCCACACCACTGAGTTGTAGCATCCACACTCCAATGCTATAGTGTTGCCTGGGGCAACAGCCAGCTGGTAGCAGAGCAGCAGCTTGGGTCTGCACATTAGACAGACCGTTGTTCTGCTTTGGGCTGGTGCCCTGGGTTTGGTCAGCCTGCTCCGCCAGCGATGCTGCTCAGGAGCGAGCACAGCCTGCTCCACACCGGCTTCAATTTAACATCTGGTAGGGCAGCCGGGCCACGCAGGGGTGAAGCAGGGCAGCCGGTCTAAAAACACCGTGTCAGGAGTGGGGTAAAACAGTGCAGTCACACCTGTCCACATCTGGTTAGGACAACCACTCGTGTGGAAGAGGCCTAGACGGAAACGGAGGCTGCAGGGGTAAGATGCAGCAGAGGATAATTTATGCAAATGCATGTAATTTGCAGGTCTGTGGCATCTCCTCTTTCTGCTCTCCATATCTGGCAACTGCACCCAGGAAGAATTAGCAGCTAATGCCAGTAACTATGCTACTCTCATTGCAAATTACCACTTGGCACATTCTGCGTCCATATCCGAAGTATACAAATGGGAAGTCATTGCTAACACAATTGTTAAGTAATATGCTATTTCAACAATTTTCTTTACTATGCAAAGTACTGACCGTTGGTCAAATGCTGCTTTCCAGCTCATCTGAGATCCAAAAAGCATTTTTTGTATTTTTATGGATTCATGCACAATATAGACAGATGAGATTAAGCCTTCATGGGAGATTAATGCACCAAGTATCTTAAAAGAAACCAATGTCCTACAACACTCTCTTTTGAGCAGTCCTGCTTCATGTTTAGGAACTGGCCACTATACAATCCAGGGGAAATTAAAGAGAGAGACCGAGCCTTAAACTATTCTGATCAAGATATTTGGTCACAATGCAGTAACAGTAGCCCAATTAAATCACTAACATAATATTAAAGGCACATAATAGCTTATGCAAATTATGTCAGTGATCCACCAAGATGAACTCTGAACCCTGACTATATTATAGCTAAAGCTTTTTTTTATCAAATTCTCCCTTTGGGACTGTATTACAGTAAGCAAACCAGAAAAGTCTCCTCCTGATTATGCAAAGGACTCTGGAGGTCAAATCCCTGATGGAGTTCAGAATAGAGGTTTTCTGTTCCATACAGCCAAGAATTTTCAATTCCTGTCTCTACAAGTTAACACTTTTAGGACTAGCACAATTTGTAACTGCATGCAGTGGCGGCCGGTGGACTTTTAGGTTGGTGGAGCAGGGAGCGGGGCTTCCAGAAATGTGTATTCCATATTAAAGCTTGACAAGGATTAGAAAAAGCACAGTGAATACAGATCTAAAGATGGCACAATGTTGGGAGTATTCAACAGTGAGCAAAATGCAGAAAGGGGAAACCAGCAGTTTCTCCTGTAGGCTAGGGGCTAGAAAAAAAAAAAAGTTGGTAGATCAAGGATTTAAGGTCTATTTCAGGTAAGGAAATATTGTGTGTGCGTGATTTCTTTCACTTTTAAAAATAAGAATCCACATTGAAGAGAAATTCTATACATGCCAGAAATGTGAGGAAAGCTTCAGGAAACGTTGAGGCTCTCAATACATACCAGACAATCTACACAGGAGAGAAACTTTACAATGTTCCCTCACTGGGAAATGCTGCAGCGTGAGTTCAGCCTTCAGTACACACTAGAGGCCCTATAAATGCAAGGGGTGGGAAGTTCAGATTTGGATCAATATGGGTTGTCCAGATTTGGCCGATTCATATTGATAAGGATCAATACAAAATGTAAGGGGGAATATGAACCAAAATTTGGCTCATGGCCCCCTCTTATGGTTATGGGTCTCTATCAAAGGTCCTTGGAGCGGCATGCAGTGCTGGTGCCTTTCCAAGGAGCTTTAGGAGATCGGGGCCAGGCAGTGGTCTGGGGGTACAGGGACAAGGGGAGAAACGGGTTTGCTTTACTTTTTCTGTCGTTTAGAGCTCCGGACCGGTGCCAGGAAGGAAATACAATTTAAAATGAAGGTGCATGTGCAAATGGCTGCCATGGCGGTTCTGCACATGCACAGCCATTTTCCAAAATGCCACTGGCAGCATCAGTGCCATTTTGGAAAATGACAGCTGTTCTGTGCATGTCCAGGTGGCAGCCGGGCATGTCCAGAATGGCAGATATTTTCCAAAATGGTGTGGATGTTGCCAGCGCCATTTTGAAAAATAGCTGAGCATGTGCAGAACGGCCACGGTGACCATTTTATACATCTACATTCATTTTTAATTGTATTTTCTGCCTGGTGCTGGTCCAAAGCTCTATGCTACAGAAAAAGCAAGTAATGCAACCTCCTTTTCCCCTCCCCTCTCCCTATGCCCCTGGACACCTCCTGGCCCCTCTGCCCCCATCTCTGCCTCCCCTGACCTATCTGAATTTAGGCTCGTATTGCTTGGATCTGAATCAAAACAATACAAACCTAAACCTGAACAACGGCCAATTCAGATGGAACCGAACCCAAACTTCCATCCAAACTCCCATGCCTAACTATGGGGACAGCCGCAGAGTGAACCTCAGACTTGGTATATGCATGAAAGAACCAGATAGTTCCCTCATTCCCACCCCCCATTTCAGTTGCAGTTGGCAGAGAGGAGGGTATGGATAGTAGAGTTCACTTGGGAGGAGGCATGGGGCAGAATACTTAGGAAACAGCATAGAAGATGTGTCTGTGTGTCTAAATTTCACATTGACAGTGCTGCATTCCTAATTTCTCACCCAGCCCGGCCCATCCTTCCCTTACACCTATTTCTCCTATGAACACAGACCCATTCCCTCACTACTTCTTCTCTTCACATACTCTGTTCAAAAGTAACACTTAAACATAAAAAGGTTTAACACAGCGGGTGCTTGCCCGGAACTTAAGGGCAGGCTAATTGGCAACTCTACAGCAGGCAGAACTCCATCCAAACAGGCAAAATAGCTTAGCTAAGGTACAATTCAAGCGCACACATTCGTATCCAGAAATTGCAGGCAATTAGAGGCCAGGATCCTGGGACATACTCAAATGATTGACATAAAATGCCTATTGGAAACAGAGGAGGGAACACTAAATGCCAAATGGCCAATAGTGGAGTGATGTGAACAACAAATATGCTTTAATAAACTGTAAAGCAATACAATGGAGCTGCATCTCCAATAGGGAATGGGAATAGCAGTGGGGAGGAGGGGTGGAATGACAAAAGATGAGCCAGGGAGAAGAGGTGGAACAACAGGGAAGAGGCTATAGGGAGGGGGATGAAGTGACAAACCGAGGGGCATAATAAGAGGAGGGATTGCTTTTCCTGATCACGTATTCACAATTTAGATACTCAAAGAATTTCCCTTGTTTAATAGATCTTTACCCATTGCTCCAAAAAGGAGCTGCTTATTTATCATCTTTGTCTATTTGGTCAAAAAGAGCAGCATTCACGCTGGCCAGATTTAGTATTCTCCCGTCAGTATTCCTACAGGGCAGACGTTTGCAGATTACCCTCAAATTTAGAGTTTGCAAATGCTGCTCCCAACAGGTGGTGGAATCTCTAGGTCACTTAAAAAAAATTAAAAATAAATAAATTATTGTCAGCTGTATAATGAATTTCGTATTAAACTCCTAACACCAATCATTACAGATTTAAAAGCATCTTCCCAGTTTGATTTATCGGTGTATTTCCTGAGGGATTCTGACCCTATTATTACTGAAGTGGCAGCAAAATTGTATAATATAGCTATGAAGCTTAGGAGTTCAGCATTGGAAAAAGAGCAACTAATACCATTTACTGTGAGAATTTGTTCTGAGTAAGTGTACATGGGCGGCTTATCTGTTAATCAAATTTGTTTTGTAACATCCAAATATTTACCCCTTCTTAATTTTGGGGTCCTTTGTATCTTGTATTTTGATTATTAGCTGAGATGCGAATTGATATCATTAATATTATTCACCTACTTGATGCTTTTTATTTATTTTATTTTAATTTTTTTATTTATTTAAAATTTATATCCCGCCCCTCCTGCCCTCAGGGCAGCCCGGGGCAGCGAACAACAAGACAGCAAGGAAAATATGTATCCCTGCTGTTTCTTTTCCCTCTTTATTATCTAATTACGTGAAACCTTACGGGATTGTCTATTGTGAAATTTTGACACTAATCCCATAGCCAGATCCACTAGTGTTAGGGTCACGGTATTAAGATGAACATTTTAGTTCAACGTTATTTTGATTTTATTTTCTGAGGGTAGCACTGCTCCAAAGTACGGATGTGTGTTATTTTGTTTGTTAATGTTTATGGCAGATGCCAATATCCTTAATAAAAATTGAACTGATAAGAAGAGGCCACAGGAGTGGTTGGAGTGAAGAGAGAGTTGGTGGAATGACAGGGAGGAGGCTACGGGGATCTGGTGCAATAGCAAGGGGTTGGATGGAATGCCATAACAAGGTTCTTGGTTAAATGATAAGTGACTGGGAGGAGGAACAGAAGAGATCATGGGGAGCATTCACGTCGTTCTACTCACGCTCCCTTGTGCCTTCCTCATCATTCCACCCCCCTTCCCCCTCAAAGATTCAGCTCTACTGTACTGCTTTGCAGCTAATTATCGTTCTCTGATCCCATTATTATTTCCCCCATTGTTTCCAGTGAGTATTCATTCATTCCAGTGTGTATGTCATTCATTTAAATGTGCCCAGAAACATCATCATCAGGCATTTTTATAGCACTTTCAGTGTCAAGTTCTAAGACCAACGAACAAGATACAAAAGTTTAAAATCCTTAAGATTGAGATTTCCAGTAACATCAGATCAATGGGGCTACCAAAACCAAGAAGAGCAGAACCAGTTCCCCCTTTCAGAAATACCAACACAAGGCTACAGGAAAAAAACAAGCATTTTGAAGTTTTCATAATGCATCAAAATGTTTGAATATAACAAATCAGCAAATAAATCCTTTGGAAAGACTTTAGTTCTACCTACATTTTTCTCCACTGCATTCAGTGAGCCCAGAAAATATCCCAACCAATTTAAAACATTCAGAGTTCAGCAAAAAGGTTTTTCCAAACATCAGATCACTCCTAAAATTCCACCGGGCTATCACAACAAAAAAAGGAGCAGTTTTCCCCTTTCAGAAAGCCATAGAACCACACAAAGCTGCCTGCAAAGCAACCATTTTAAAAAAAGTTTTCACACTGTAGTGGAAAGGTTTAATATAACAAGTCAGCAAATAAATCCTTTGGAAAAGCTTCAGTTCTGTTTGCATTTTTTTTCCCTACAGCACTCAGTGAGCCCAGAAAATATATCAACCAATTTAATTAACATTCAGAATTCAAAAAAAAAGTTTGTCAAGCATCACATCACTTGGAGGGAGGAGAATTAAGAAGTCTTCAGGCACTTTATAAAAAAGGTGATGAGGGAGGAACAGAGATGTCTATCTGGAAGGAGTAAGTTCCACATTGAGGAACTTGTCACAGCAAAGGTCCCATCACCCACTGACACAAGGCACAACGGGTGAATCCCCAAGCAGCAAGTGGTTACTGAGCACAGATGGTCATCTGCCTGAGGCTCCAGGAGCAGGTCTTCAATAAACATCTTGAGAAGACCTCACAGGAATTGTTTGAGGTGCTTTATACTCCTGAAGTCTCTTTGCAAGGGTACATTTCTCAACCATGGGTGAAAACAGACATGATGCTAACCACCCTTGGTGGTCATTTACGCATGTTGCAGGGCTGCATAGGGCACCAATACAGCCCTGCAACATGCATAAATGACCACCAAGGGTGGTTAAAGGGTGGTTAGCGTCATGTCTGTTTTCACCCAAGGCTGCCAGGGTGGCCTTTACAGAGTCTCGATTTGCGACTCTAGGAATGTGATGTAGCATGACAATAGCCAGGGACCTGTGTTGACTGCGTTGCTGCAATTTGCAGTGATTTTTGCAGAATCAGCCAATCCTTGCAGTGCCATGCTGAAATTGCAGTGAAACTGCAGTGAGGGCTGTCTGCAGGATCTTTAAATCCTGGCTCAGGCATAAACTTGTCGCCTGACCCTAAACTAAAACTGCTGCTGCAGCTGCCGTCTGTCCAGGAGGTGTGACCATGACCTGAGGGTAAATAGGCCCCTGGGGGTGGGGTCTGAAGGCCCTATGTTTGGGTGAGGGAGGTCTGGGGTTTTAACATGAGGTGGGAATTGTGGGGTGCTGAAATTCCAGAGGATTTGAGTCGTGTTTGATTAGCAAAGTTGTGATTCTATGTCAAACCTGTTGTAAATTTGCTTCCCAGCCTGCATAGTTATGCAAATCAAGTTACTTATGCAAATATTAATGCTCATGGTGAATTTGCAGAATTTGGCTTCACTGGTTGCAGAATTTAAGATTTTTTGGTGCAGTGAACTCGGGTCCCTGACAACAGCACAAGGAGCTGATAGTCAGCCTAGAATCCTGGTTTCAGGCAGACCTGTAACATTATCATAATTATCACTCTAGGACAGGGTGGGGAAACATTTCCCTCTCAGGGACTGCTTTGAAAATTAGTACAAGCTCGGAGGTCCACAAACAAGTTAACGGTGGGGTACTTATGGGCTGCATACAGCTAGAGAAGTGTCCAGACTATGGATCTGTCCCCTACCCTTTTGTGGATACTCTTGTTTCAGTTCCCTTACTCTGAGCTCAGTCTTTCAGTGATTGGTGGTAGAAACGTGATCCAGGGGGTAGATCCAGAAAATGGAAAGGGACCAAAATAAACTAGCTGCAGGCCGCACTGAAAGTATGAACTTTGAATAAGGGAGCAGCAGTGGGGTCATGCACACATGGATAAGGGACAGGTCCATGGCACAGATCCATGATCCGGACCTTCCCCTTCCTGAGCTAACTCCCTTAAGCAGTAAGCACGCCCCACATCACTAGGGGAAGGGGGCCAAATCTGGGGAAGGGAGAAGAGGGAGGGGAGGGGGCAAACAAGAGGAGAGGGAGAAGGGAGGGAAAAAGCCCAAATATGAGGGGGAGGCTAGGAGGGTTACAAGGGAGAGAGAAACATGAATGGGAGCGAAAGGTAAATGGGAGCCCAAACAGGAAGGGGTGGGGGGGAGAGACAGCCAAAACAGGGAGGAGATGCGTCTAGCCGCCATCTTGCTCTGTTCCACTCTGCTCGAATGTAAAAAGGGAGAGGAGTGGTTCCAGCCCTCTCCTGCTGCTTTTCTTTACTATTATTGGCAGTGGGTGCTGGCTAAAGTGCCCTCCTGGCCAAGTTGATTGGCTGGGGGGGGAGAACTACAGTCCCTGAGGTCCCACCTCCAGCCCCTTCCCTGGACAGAACTACACAGCCATGCTGGGGGCAATTTTCTTGGCGCCCCACCAGTCCCGCAGTCACAGTGCAGCCCAAGGGACCCTTCCCACAAAGAAAACTACCCACATCGTAATAACGAGGCGGTCTGTTTTGTATTTCTCAGACATATGTCCCACTGTGACAAGTGCAATGTTGAAGTATGCATCCTTAATTAGCACTTAACACCGGTTAGATATTTAATAGATAGCAAATCTTCTCTGAGCCTGATTTTCACAAGTGATGATGAAGGAGTATGCGAGTGATGATGAAGGGTATCACCACAAGTGATGAAGGGTAGGTAGGTACATAATATGACACTTAAAGAAGCTTGGTTTTCCAGAAATGCTGGAATGCCTGGGTTCTTCTTAAATTTCTCAACTTGCAAGAATTGAGGTGCCCAAGAAAATCAAGTCATTTGGGGAAAAGCTTTGGCAAGATTTTAAAAAAACCAACAAAAAAAACCCCACCACACACAAAAAAACAAAACACCCCAAAACAAACCAAAAAATACACATAAAATGCTTGGCTTTGTTTCTGCCATCATTCAACAAGGATTCTCCACAATTATGCTTTGGCATAACTCAATAAAAGGTGGATTGTAACATCACAAATGGGGGACGAGGGGGGGGGGAATTCCTACAGATTGTCCTATAACATTCACATTCTCAAGGCTGTATGCATGTACTAAAACCAGATGATCGTACATGCACTTAAGAAGCAAGGTGCCTAGTTGGCCATGTGTGTACCTAACTTCAGACCAGTTCCAAAAGTTTTCCCTTTGCATATTTGCACAGCAATATACAAACCCTCCACACCAAGCCAAATGGTCGGAGTGCTTGACAGCATAAAAACACAACAAAACATACAAAATTAATTTTAAAACATAAATCCTTTAAAAAGCAATTTTAAAAGGTGACGGTACAGAGGGAGTGGGGGAGAAACACATTAAAGCCATGCTCCATTTTCTGGGGGTATTTTCCTACACTCGGGTGCCCATTTCTTGCAAAAACTTGCAAGTTATTTGCTCTCCAAATATGCCCTTTTAGGACAGTATCACCTGGACCCAAGTACACAATATACTCAAAAGGAAATTTGGTTACCACTAATAGTTTGTTTGTTTTTTAAAACAAAACAAAAAAACCCTGCAGCAAAAAACTACCTCAACACATTTTGCCAGAGGGTATTCTCTTTTTAATTCCAGGTTTTTCACCAGGGGTTAACTCAAAAAACCCTACTCCATCTTATTTCACTTAGTGTACACATTCCAGAAATCTCAGGGCTGAGGACAAGGGTAAAAGCCACCCCAAGACACAATTAATGTCAGTTTTTTCAAGACAGTGGAGCAGGGTTAGCCAGCAGTGGATCCTGAAAGCACCTGGAGAATTAAATAAGTCTTCAGGTGCTCTTTAAATGTGAGAAGAGAGAACGGAGCTGGACATTATTATTATTATTATAAACATTTATATAGCGCCAGTCGTGTGGCCTGGTGCTGTACAGAACATAGAATTAGACGTGGTCCCTGCCTGTGGACATCTGGAGGGAGTGAGCTCTACACTGAGGGGACTGCCACAGCAAAAGCCTGACTGCCTGCTGACTTCAGGCATGATGCTGGGATCTCCAAACGAGTGTTTTTTGAGCCACTTCAACGCTATCACGAGAAAGTTCCAGGAGCAGGTCATGAATATAGCTAGGGCCAATACGGTTCAGGGTCCAACCAGTAGTGCAATCTTAAATTCAATCCACTGTTCTACAGGCAGCCAATGCAGAGAATACAGAGCAGGCGAAATAGGATCATGGCTGCCCAAAACTAGTAAGCATTTGTGCTGCCACGTTTGGAACAAGCTGTAAGTAACAGAGAAGCAACGCTAGAAGCTCACAGAAAAGGAAATTACAAGATTCAAGCCTCGTGGTCACCAGGGCATGGGTCACTGTGGCAAGGTCAGCCTGGCATAAATAAGAACGTAGCTTCTCCAAACCATGTCCAATACCTGAATTTTCATGGACTGAAAATATTTTAAAGATGACACTGTATGTAAGTTCAACCACCCCACCCCCCAAACACACACACAAAGAGAATATTCAAGTTACCAAACAAAGCTGGATGCTTTTTTGTGAAAAGTGTTCTTTTCTGGTCATAACATTTTTTTCCCCTTCCTGAAAAACAGTGCCATCTTATTTTAGCTTTATGAATGCTGCAGTATTTACTGGAAAAAAATCACAGTAAATTCGTAGCAATTGTAAAAGACTTGCTGTGCCAGGCTTAAAATTACCAAAATGTCACTTTTTTTTTTTTTTAAAAGCTATATTTAAAGATGCATCGAGATTTGATGAGTAATACAACCTTTCAGAGCCTGAATAAATTTAATTCTCTATGCTATAATTTCCTCTTGCAATCCAAGATGAAGACACCGAGGAGAACCAAGTGGAATGATTAATCTGTTCGGAAATGCTGTATGTGTTTCTAAAACAAGTTTGAGCAATTCATTAAACATGGGAGTTAAAAATACAGCAAGAGTGCTTTTTCCAACTAGAGTGTTATACTTCCTAAGTACGGAGTTGGGGGGAGGGGGGGGAACGCTGTTTTGCGAAGATGTACTGAGAAATAGGAGCGGTCATAAGGACTACCACTCTAACACAAAACTAGGTATATTGACAATGCTCTCTTCAAGATAAGTCACTAAATACCTACAGTTATTATTATTATTACTACAAGCATTTGTATAGCGCCAGCAGTGTACCTGGTGCTTTACATAGCACTAAGATAGATGCGGTCCCTGTCTATGGCTTACAATCTAATAGACTAGGAGCGGGGAGACAGGAATAGGGGGCATATGGAAAGACAAGGGATAAAAACATTCAAGTGGATGCGGACTCACCTTTCCTTTAAACCTTACATCAACTCCGTCACCAAGTCCTGTCGCTTTGCCCTCCATAACATTGCTCGGATTCACCCCTTTCTCTCTGTCTCCTCAGCCAAAACCCTTGTTCGCGCCATGGTCATCTCCCGCCTTGACTACTGCAACCTCCTCCTTACTGGCCTCCCCCGCTCTCATCTGTCCCCCCTTATTTCCATCCAAAACTCCGCTGCTAGGGTCATCCACTCAGGCCATCGCTTCCTGTCTTCCCATTCCCCACACATTATGAAGATAAATATGTCCTAGCAGTTATCTGTATCTCATATAGTTTCATTAGAATATTGGGTGCGCATGTGTTGTGAGCACGTGTACACACACGTATCCAAATATCCTTCAAGGCACGAAGGTTAGCACAAAAGCCCAAGATTTGCATGCAAAGCATACTTGAAAATCCAAAGCATACTTGAGAATCCAAAGTCCTACAATCTATGTAGGATGCAGAAATGACTTAAGGGGTGAGGTGGCAGGAAGTAAGTTCCTACCCTGGCCTAGCTTTCACACACACAGTTATGCTTAATGGCAATTTCTTTTAAATAAATAAGAATGGTGGTGTCAGACATTCAGAAAATAAAATGCATGCCAATCATGGTCCCTTAAAAGAAAAGGAGTCTTTAGTTGGGGGGTAGAGGGGAACCCAGAGGACAATATTTTCCATACACAAACCCTATTGCCTATTTTCTTTAACAGTTTCTCCACAATGTAAACTTCAATCAAACATTCCAACCTGCTGCTGCCCTTGAAATTCTGTAGTCGCTTACAGACATAAAAATTAAGTCAGCTTTAGGAGAACATGATCGCTGCAAGAGTTAACAGTCTTAGGCAGAAGCTAGTAGCAATCCATCTACTGCACTAACTGGTTTCCCCTATAGTATTGAGGCACTGTATAGAGACTATACAGAGGGTAGACTGTTAGTGAAATCTGCCAGGTTCTTTTGGGTAACTGCCAGAACCCACCAAGCCAGCGTATCTACTTTATCTGGGATGCTAAACCTCAGGTAAAGGGAATTATCGGGGCAGGGAAATGTATGAGCAGGAGCAAAGGACAGAAGGAGAAGGAACAAAGGACAATGAGCAGACCTCAAAAATATTTGTCTAACCCATCTTCCAATCAATAGTATCACAAGAGATTAGAGAAAGCAGAAGGTAAAATAGCCAGTTTACTCACCTATGTGTGTTTGAGCCATAACATCAGCTAGTCTATGTGCAGCACTGCTTCCTCCACTTTGGGTTGAAGAAGAAGAAGTGGTAGATGTGGTAGAGCCATGGATTGCTTGGCTGATCCAATGTTCCATGTTTATACTCCCCTGGCTTGAGGTGGGAGTTCCTTGGGAGTCGCCTTGTACAGAGCCTTCATCTTCTGACCCAGAAGAGGTATCTGGGCATTGAAAAATAATCACGGTTTACATTGCACAGACAAGGGGTAGGGAAACTCAGGCCAGGAGGTTAAATGTGGCCCACTGTAAGTTTTTATATGGCCCCTTTCCAGTTCCCAGACCTGGCTCTTCAATCCACTTCCTAATTCCAACCACTGAAAATTGAGCTCAAGGTAAGGGAGCAAAGATGAGGGGATGAACACAATGGGTAAATGAGGGGATGAACACAATGGGTAAAAAAACAATAAACAAATGTGTAGGTGGCAGGGCAGCTCCCTGGCAGAAAACTATGGCTGCTACACTGTGGGTCGTCAAGCAGAACGAAACAAACAAGCCTGCCACCCGGACAGCCATCTCACTACCTGCATGACCCGGGGGAGGGAGGGGGAGCACAACAAACATGTGGGCAGCTGCCCGCCCCTAACTCACAGCGCCCCCTCCCCCCACCTGCCATGACATGCAGCCATGGCAGTCCCATGCCCCAAGGTGGGGATCGCCAGGACTGAAAATACACATGCAGCCCTGCATGTTTGGCCCAGGATGCGCCTCGGAGATTTTCCTGAGGAAGCATTCTGGTCCAGCCGCCTACCCATTCTAGGGCAGAAGGAGGCCTACATTTGGTGGCGCATGAACACGTCCCAGGACACAGCGGGCCAATGTCTGTTAACACCCTATGATAGGGAACAATTCCAAAACACAAATCTATGATCTGGACCCTCCTTTCTTGAGGGTACCCCTTAAATACCCATGCCCCAACATCTATGCAGCCCTCAGAACTTGTGCTAGTTTTCAAAGTCGCCCGAGGGGGGAAATCCACCAGTAACCCACCCCTGTACCCTACCTTTAGTACAGGGCAGGCTCACAATTTCACTCACTTAGAGAAACAAACAGTAACATAAACAATTCCAGATGGCAGCAACAGAAAACACACACTGGTGTCAAGAAGAAAAATTTCATAGGGGGCAGGCACAATAAGAGGAGTTTTGTGACACCCAAATACTGGGTCAGGCTTTACAGTAACATTGGCAGGATTTTCCTGGAGCAAAATTGCGGCTACTGGAGTCTCTGTATGAAAAACAAAGTAAATAAAGCCAATAGTAAAGCCCTTGAGTCTCTTAGCAAGAGCGGATGAAAAAATTCAGACATGGAATGATTAAGTGATTTCCCCCAAGGTCACACAGCAATGTCAGTGACACACTCCAACCTCTGCACTTTTAACTATATGGGGCCCCTCTAGTCAAGGCCCCACACATTCTGCACCGCTGTGACCACAGTCAGGTTTTTCCAAAATTGTGCACTGGGCAAAAGTGTTGTAGAAATTGCCTCTGCCAGCAGAGTTACAGCCCAAGGGGGAGAAACACTATGAGCTAGCCAATGGGATGGCAGCACTGTCAGATACCCAATGGGGTAGTGGCACCTTTAGCTACTGACAGACATTCTGGGGCGATAGGGTGCTGTGCCACTGCTGATGAAGAGGAGCAACTCATTACCCTCCAGGAGAGGGGAGAGCCCCCATTTCCCACCTCCCATAGGGCTATGTGGTATTTTGAGAGGCTTTTAAAAAAAAAAAAAAAAAAAAAGATGCAAGGTGATCAGATTTAATAGAATGGCATGCTAGGAAATCCATTTGCACTCAAAGTTTGAATATTTTCAGGATTCAGTTATTTGCATTATTTATTCTTCATGAATAGTCTTGATTTTTTGTTTGTAGAATTTGAGTTTCCTGGCTACAGTAATTGGAGGAAAAAAAGGCGGGGGGGGGATTGCAGAACCCAAGTTCCTATAGTCTAGCGACTGCCTTGAGAGCTGTCCATTCATTCAGTAATTTTCAGAGTGCCTTTGACTTTTGCTATGTCTGCATGGTAATGAGTGGTAGGATGGACAAACATGAGGTGTATGTGTGAAGGGGCAGATGCAGGAGGGCATCCTTAATGGAATATTCTACAAGATTACCAAGTAGTTCATAAGAATGGCAAAGGTGCAGGTATAAAATCCCAAGGGAGCAATCTTGACTCCACCCAAGTAAATAGCAAAACTCCTTAGGTCTTTAATAGAGTGCTAGGCTCAGAGTTGTTGCACACCCAGGAGAACAACTGTTCAGGAACAGGACAACCCAGACTTCATTAAGGGGGTGTAGGTGATGATGTCTCCCCAGCAATCTTATGTCTCCCCAGCAATCTTAAACATCCTTTAGGAGAAGGACACTATCCAGACCATTGTATCTTTGGTTAGACAAGCTGTGTGCTTAATCTTTGTGTTCTTCCTCCATTTGTAATTTTAAAGATATTTATCAAATCCTTGCCAAATATGTTATGAAAAAGAGAAAGCTCTTTTGATACATTATTAGCCATTCTTAAACAAGTGGCATTGCTATTATAGAAACATTTATTCTAATGGGATTATTTTTTATTCAGAGTAACACATGCAACGCAGCTGCTCACCTGGAGGCGTGTAGGCATCCATTGATGTTTGCACCACCAATGAACGTCGTTTTGATGGCATGGGGACTGCCATCTTTCTTTCTTTATGTTTAGCAAGGGCTGCTTGGACTGCTTCTGTGTGGACATCTAGAACAAGAAACACAGCTAGGTCAGAACTCAAATATTTGCACATGATGCATTTGCAGCTAGACAGCAAAAGGTGCTACAGTGACACAAGTCCCACCAAAATGCTGTGCTAATGGGAGTGCTTTGGGGAGGAGACCTTAAGTTAATTTACTGTATTTTGGTTGGGCATCCAATCAAGTCCTACTTGGGACTCAATGCAGCAAAAGTAAAGAAGATGCATAAAGTCTATACGAGTTCTGGGTCCAAAGGATTAGTTCTTCTGAAGGATGAAGATCTCCCTGTTGCCCATCAATATTTAGCATCACTTTAAAAGGGGTAGCTGCTTGGCAAACATCCTCACGGCAAAATCCTCTAGCCAGATAATAGCCATGCTGGTAGCTAGCACAGGCACCAGTCACATTCACTCCAATGGAATGCATACCCATGCTAACTACTAGCATATGCTTAGTACTATGTACCTAACCAGAGGATCACAGTCACACTTTTCGTGTTTTGTGCCAAGGGTCCATAATGAAAGAGTGCAGCATTACAGCTTTGTATTTTGGAAAGGAAACATGCTTCTAGTTCACATAACATTTGTGAAAAGTTGCATGAAATAGTTTGTTTGAAACCTAGCAAACGTGTGAGATTTGATAAAGAAACAATAACTGTATCCTCCTAATAGGCACGTGGCCTAAGGACGTAGGCAGAGGAGAAGTCTTAATAATCTCACTTCAGCTTCTCATTGGCTTTAAGAATATTTTGCACTTGTTCTGAAATGCAAAGGGTTGCAAAAGCTAGGTTTAAAAAAAAGGGGGCAGGGGAAAGGAATAGACTAGGAGTTTTAGGGTTAGCGCTTTTATGCCATATGAAGGCGAGGAAACTATTGCCTATTTAACAGGGTCACTCCCTAGCAGCTAGTCTTTCAAAGATTCTTACAAAATGTAGTTATAAGGGATACAATAAGTTGATGAAATTGGGTTTTAGATTATCTTCCAAGGCACTTGCATGTGTACAGGTGTTGGTAGAAAAGTAGAAGAATACAGGGAACTCAAGCCAAAAAGGAGATTCACTTCATTTTAAAGGATTTTCTAGGGAACTCAGAGTACTTAGATGTTCTTTCACCACAGTTGTCTTTTTAAACTATATATTAGGCACAAAGTTCCACCACAGATATCAATGGGAGTTTTGCCATTGACATTTAAGAGCACAACAATCTCCCCCTTATTCATGGTTAGTTGTTTATTTTAGTTAACTCCCCAATCAGGGGCATGAGAGAAAGAGAATGCACACAAGAAAACACTCTTAGTACAAGGAGATCAGAAAGTCACTAATACACCACCACCACCACCCTTATTAACAAAAGTATACTAGGTTAAGAAGGTGAGATTTTGTTTGATTTAAGGAAGATCATGAAAAACCACCCATTTAAGATACTCCCTTACTGCCAAAAGCTTGTAAAGTCTTTGCACCACACATACCAAACAGCCCAGAGAGAAAAGCAGTAGGCTCTTACCCATCATGGTTTCTCTGGAATACTTTCCTAAGCGCTTACCGTGCCTACCCTGTTCTAATATATACAACTGGAGCATGCTCAGTACAGGTGGTTAGAAGAAAAAAAAAAGTTAAAAAATGTTAAGAGATTTTCACACTGACTGGAAATTACAGGTAATTTAAAAAGTTTATAAAAGAGCAACCCATATCACTTACAAGTCTATCACAAGTTTATTAACTTGCATGTGATAACCTTACAACTATATCACATGCAAGTTTATAAAAGAGCAGCCCATAGCTAGTATGAGCTACCCCATGAAGAAGGCTTTTCAGTTCCCTACAGAGTGCTAAGAAAAACGAAAATGATTCTTTTGTTACAGCCTTTAGAGAAAGTGTGATGTAATAATGAGGTTTAGAGAGAAACAGATATGAGACAAACCATTTAAATTATTGGCCTGTAGCTTGGATCTTAAATCTGAATGGTTTTAGTTCCAAACCAAACTGATTTTACATGCAGTTACTTGCTGGGCTATAATTATTTTCTATTTAGTCAATAGTAAGCTTTATCTTTTTTTGCTAAAGCTCAGTGTACAGAAGTTCAGAAACTGAGATACACTGGATGTATGGAAACTGTTAATAATGGTTTGAGTAAACAAAAAACTAACGTGTAGCCTTATAACTTCAGTAGGGTACCACCTCCCTTAGAAAGAGAGTATAGTACCTGCACTTACTAAAGAGCTACTTACTTTTCTTTGCTCCTAAAATCAGCTGTTCATTATCCTGCCATGAACATAAAGCACAGCTGTGCTTACTTCTCAAATAGACAGACCTTGATGCTGATTTGATATGCAGCAGCTTTCTCTACTGCTTTTCGTTCTTGGCTTGTGAAGTCAATCAACACTACCTTCCTTAAAACTACTGCTACACATGTGTAATTCTTTCTGCATATAGGTCCGACTATTACTCTGATTCTGAGGAAGAATCACAAAGGATGTATCAATGTCTGTCATAATTTGAGAATAGTGGTGGAACAGGCTCTGGGATCATTGAAGGGGAAGCATTTAACACACCTGTGAAACCTGTAGGGAAAGCTGGTTTAATTGTGTTACACATTCTTTCCCTGCCCACAAGAGCATGGCACTTGGGGAAGGCTGATGAAGAGTTCTTTCTAGTAGACAGCAGCTGGGGAAGGGCTGTTTTCAAAGCTATGCATAAGTGAGATGTTTGTTTTTTCTGATGCTGATAATGATACTTTTGTTGGGTGTTTGCTGAAAGAGTAAAGACTGTAGTGTTTCAGATAATGCAAACTCAGAGCATGGACTATGGTGTACGTTTGCTTCTGATGCACCCCCTGCTACCCTACAGACAGCTAAGTGAAAAAACTTCTTACATCACATAAAGAGGGGCTAGAAGGTTTTTCTTTAAATGGCATTATTGTTACCTGTTCCTAACTAAAAAAGCTGCTTTAAGACCTTCTGCAATGCTTTTAAAGCCACTTGATATTGGAGCACTTTGCTACAGCACCTGATTAAAAATGGCTCAATCCCTTCTGGTTCAACACTCCTATGCAGTCTTTGCTGAAGGAGAGAACAAGCAACATGCATGTATATGATGGAGAATCTTTTTGCTACACAGCAGAAGATGAATAACTTTGTAATATGGGCAGGAAGCCAGTGTAGCCTAGTAGGTATGATGTGCAGACTTGGATCTGGGAAGACCAGGTTCAAATCCCATCTTTACCATGAATTCACAGGGTGGCTGCAGGCAAGTTGCTAGCTCTCTCCACCTCTATTCCCCCATCTGTAGAATGGCAATAAGAATGGCATGCTTCAGGGCTGGTTGTGATGGTGAACTAGGAGGAAGAACCACAGGCTGTGATTCATGAGCCATTTACTCTAAAGTAGTCTCATTGGCCTGCAATAGGGCTTTGGCTTGCAGCCATGGTGACAACTATTTCCTGAGGAAATTCAATGAAGAATGTCTAAATGAAACTTAGAATTTTCCCCTCTCAAGAAATTAGTTCCTTGCTCTCTTCCTCACAGAGTAACCCTTCAGACAATTGTATTTTTTTCTTTCTCTCTCTCCGTGTCTACCAGATTTTTGAATGCAGGCATGGTGTGTGTCACTTGGGCCTATGAAAAAGAAAATGCTGTTAGACTGTTTCATCTAGCAGTCTGTACGATCTGAGACTACACTGTAAAAGCTGATGCAATGATTTCAGGTCCTGACCTCTCAAAGCACTAGTCTAGGTAACAAAATCTTCCATGTTCCCGCTTGGCTTCTTTTCTGCAAGAAAAACCCAATGTAAAATCTGAAGTACTAAATAAAATATCGCCACCACTGTCTAGACGAGCAGGTATTAACGTCCGCTTCCTTCTCTTCTCCAAGTCGTTAGAGGTTGGCTGACCCATATATTGGATTCAATTTGTGTTTTTATTCCTGGGGAATCGATAAACGGCACAAAGCAAAGCGCCATGATTGGGAAGGCTAATTGTTTGACTTCTGCACATGCATCTGCTGGGGATTCATTACTCATCCTGTCAGGTATTTCTTTTAGGTGGCCTGATAATAGTTAGCAAAATTTGGGTTAATCAGCTTCCCCTCAGTTTCTTTTCTTGTTTTTTTTTGGGTTTTTTTTAATAATTCCTCCTCCTCCTCAGCAACCTCCTTGTCTCTATCTAGCTATGACTGAGGAAAGCTGCAATCCTAAAAAAAAAAAAAAAAACACCCAGTAAAGAGTAAGATAAACAGGAACCATGGAAATACTCATTTGATGTTTCTAATCTACCAATGAACTCCAGGGGTGGGCTTATTCCCTGTCACTTTTTAAAACTGTACTCTGTGTATACACTACAGTTAGAGCTAGAGGTTCTGCTTAGGACCCCATAATGCCAGTGATATGTAGACACACAAAGAAGGACTATGGGTGATTTTAAATAAGCGCCGCAGGAGGGGGGGTGGGGGTGTTGGTGACTGCTGAAGGGCACCCATGCACACAACACGCGTGGGAAGCGCTTCAAATGAGTGTTGCGTGCATGGCCGTGAGTGGCCACTGACTGGGTCACGGGAGCGCACCTCCCCACGCACCATCGTCACATGAGCAGTTGGACACATGGATGGTGGGGGGGGCCATGCGTGGATGTCTCTTGTTTAAAAACACCCTTTAATTGCGCCAAAGAAGTTAGTGGCTCAGTCCTGTATAAGCTTGGGCCTGTGTGTAACAGTACACGATGGGTAATCTAGTGCAGGGGTAGGGAGCCTTTTCCCTTCCAGGAGCCACTTTGAAAATCAGCACAAGTCTGAGGACCACATAGAAGTTGATCACAGATGTTTAAGGTGTATGGCCAGGAAGAGGAGGGGCCAGATCTGTGCCATTGATCTGTCCCCTATTCTTTTGTGCATGCCCTCATCTTTGCCCTTTTACCCTAAGCTCAGTGTTTCAGGGTAGGAAATGGATCCTGGGCCCAGATCAAGAAACTTTAAAGGGGTCATACAAAAACTAGCCACTGGCTGCATTTGGTCCCTGGGCCTGAGGTTACCCACCCTGAT
>QEPC01013748.1:3544284-3586759 GCA_003113815.1 Sphenodon punctatus
AGTGAGCTAGGGATCCCAGTCCAGTAGCTGCGCTAACCGTGTGTGCTTGCTGAGTCTAAGGGTGTTTTTAGACACATGCCTCCCCACTTATTTCCCACCAATCACCCACCCATTATGCATGTTGATGGGTGGGTGGCTGGCGTGTAATGGGTGGGGAGGCGCTTGTCTAAAAGCATCCTAACAAGCCTGATACTGAATGGGCTTGGAAGATTGAAATGCTGTGCCCCGAGGAGATGTGGAATCCAGATCTACTAGCTGATCATGTTTCATGGGCAGCTGACTCTTTCAAATCCAGAATGTCATGGGATAGCCCAAAACGTAGCAAGTCTAAAACCAAACTGTCTTTGCACCCAAAATCCACTAAAATGTTTCTTAACTTTTATAAAAATTATTGGCAACTGTGAACTTGTACTCTGTGCCAGCCAGGACCTAATATTCATCTGCACGCTAAAAAAAAGTCTCTCGAAGTAGGTGTTCACAATTACTGCAGTGTCCAATATTCTGCAGAGATACTATCAAAATGAGGGTGATATTTATTAAAGCAAGAAAAATAAGTTTGAATTTAAAATATCAAGGGAATGGATCCCTCCATCATGACCTGTTGGGTACTTCTCCGAAATGACCAAGAACGGCCACTGTTGGAGACAGGATGCAGGGCTTGATGTACCATTGTTCTCACCCAGTGTAGCACGTCTTATGATCTTAAATCAGTCTTAAATTTTTTCCACATTGGTGATTTCATATCTAATGGATATGAGGCAGAGAAGAACTCTGATCACAAGTTTGAGCTGGAGGATTTGTGTTCAGATGCTTAATTGGAATAAGCTGCAAAAAATAAAGGGCAGTATTTTTCTACAAGTGAATTACTTCTTGACAGAAGTCTGTGCAGTCATTTTGTTTCAGAGCTATGTGCCAAATAAGATAACTAGCCTTGAAGTAGGAGAACAGCTAAGACCCAGTAATCACAATATCAGATTTGAGATATCACAGGATTAAGCACAGCATCACAATATCCCAAACAAAGGCTTTTGGCTCACATAAAACATGGAGGACAAGGCAATGTGGAGTACACTTTGGAGTTCTGCTTGTAATACTATAACATTTAAAAAACAACAATGATGAGAGGGAATATTATTGATTAAGTCAGTTGAGGCTGTTATAGCCTTTTATCCTAAACAAATCAATGCATGAGAGAGGACAAGATACACAAGTGTGAGTTAGGGAGGGATAAGAAATGGTATATGTCCAAATTTTTCAAAACCTAAATCTACGCAGACCTTTGAAGACTGAATTTAAACTGCAGATAATCACCATCATTTTTGGCTCATCACAGTCCACTTGCAAGAGGAAGCCTGTCCTAATATTTTCTATTTTGAACCTTTCTTTGCTATTGCCTTCAAGATTTCATCCATCCATCCGATAGCTGATCACATCCTTACTCTTTTTCCATCCCTGGGAATCTTGGAATATTACAGAGGCTCTGACTTCTAGGGATTCTCTGGACAAAGGACTCTTCATATGGATTTACTAAGGAGTTTGGCAACTCATTTTACCAAGGGGTCAGAAAGAAGCAAGATCAATGCCACAAGCATAAACCATGCCATGTGCGGACATGTCGCACTTTCAGGTATTGACTGTGAAGGTTGCGCTGAGGTCATTCAGGGGAACTGAAACTGCTTTAGCATGACCCTGACTTTCTGGACCAGACTACTTTATTAAGAGATAGCAAATGTTTGGCTGTGGTTTGCTACATCCATTTCTCACAGCAACTCCATCCTCATAACAAGGAAGCATTCTTAGATTGGTGAAAGAAATGAGAACTGACTCCTGAATATCAAGAAGAAAAAGGAAGTATAATGGGAAACTGTCCTCTTTAGCATGTGAGGAATTGTATAGGAAATGTCTTTTTCCTTCAAATCCTGGTGAAGAATGTTAATGGCTACAATCTTGTTTTCAGCAAAAGTTTCTGTTACTGGACACTATGAACTAGACAGCGCTGTCCAGCCTTCTCAGTCAAAATATTTTTAGATGGCCAAGGGGCCACAATCCATATTCCAGGACAGATATTCCCTCCTATTATGCTTACTTGCCCCACACAGGCAGAAGAAAATGCCCATTGCTGGAGAAGTGCCACCCATTGTGGATTTCGTGGCAGATACGGCTGGTATCTATGCCTTCCTCCCCAGAGCTCAGATGGCTGGGTGGAGTGTGCTATTGCTATGCCCAGCTTCTGTAAGGTCCTCTGAGGACACCGTAGCTATATGGGGCAGGTTACAGATGCCCTCAGGCTGTTCTGAACTGCACCAGATCTGGGACAGGGAATGGAGGAGCCATACTTCCTTGTTGGTTCTCCGTTTCTCTCCCTCCTTCACTCTTTTGAGCTAACCTAGGATGCTGTGTGGGAAAGAGAGAGACTCCATTCATTGCAAAATTCAGGTTCTTCCCTGCCTGTGGTTCTCTCAGTCCAGTAAGAAGCAAGCAATGAGCACCTAGAGCTGCAGTTTCCAAACCTTTGCGTATGTGACCCCATTATTTAGACTTTATTTATATTTATTTTATTTATTTCATGAATTTCTACCCCACCCCTCCTGCCATGCAGCTCGGGGCAGCTTCCAACATATTAAAACAATAACATTAATTAAAATCATCCAACATATTATAAAACATTAGAACAGGACTAAGATCAGCGTAAAAACCCAAAATAGGTGGGGGAACTAAGCACCCCCCTACCCCTCCCTCCCAAAGGCCTTGGCTATCATTCTGTTACCGCAGACAGCAGCAAGGACAAAGTACATCAAACACTATCCTGCTTGCAACCCCATCCACAGATGGCATGAACTGCATCTTGGAAACCTCTAATCTGGAGCTCTCTCTGTTATTCCACTCTGATGTTCTGGGAAGCAACAGCAGCACCCAGAAATGCCTGGGATGATCCCCAATTCATAACGGAGGCCGCTTTCCCACATTACGGGATGGGGACTTAAAAAAAAATCGGTTGGATAATAGCTGAAATACTACTGACAAACATGAAAAGAGGGTCAGACCCTTCTGTGCTCTGGTATCTACTTTGGTGTTGTTTAACTTTGTATCTTTTCTCTTCAGAATCTATTTCTTCCATATACATATTCTGAATGTATCCCAATGTCATAAGAACATAAGAAATGCCATACTGGGTCAGACCTATGGTCCATCTAGCCCAGCTTCCTGTCTCCCACAGTGGCCAATCACGGTGGCTTGGGAGAAGCACCCAACAGGTCCCCCAGCTCCCATCATGTTCCCTGATCCTGTCTGGCTAATAGCTGCTAATGGATCTATCTTCCAGAAACTTGTCCAAACCTCTTTTAAACTCAGCTATAGTACTGGCCCTTACCACAGCCTCTGGCAGTAGATTCCACAACCCAATTATANAGTTCTAGTACTAGCTGAGAGGGTAAGTAACTGCTCCTTGTTTATTAGTTCCACACCACTCATGATTTTATAGACCTCTATCATATCTCCTCTCCGTCGTCTCTTCTGTCTATCCCTTTTAATTTCCAATAGTGTCCTCTTTTGATGTTTGCCAAGATGATTTAGGGTTGGCATGAGAGAATGTCACCAAACTCACGTAATTCATATTTCTCAGCTGTGACCATTAGAAAAAGTGTTCAGGCAAGACACACTGGTGTGTTTATCCCTGTGACCCACGACTGATTCTGAAGCCTTTTCCCCCCACCTCAACGTGCTTACCTGAGCGATAGCGCTCATCCCGTGACCCTGAGGACCTGCGGCGGTGATATCGAGAGGAAGAGGAAGGGGTAACAGGAGTTCGACGTTCTTGTGGCAGCGCCTGATCCACTCCTGTGTTTGTGGAAAAAGAAACAATTCTGATTTGATACTCTGATGTAGAGGTTTACTGCTATGGTGTGTTTTTGCACCTTGTTATGACCTGTGGTAGAAACAAATAAATTTACTGCTAAGGCAGATTCTAGCACACAATGCAAACTCAATATCTAACTATTAAGGAAGCATGGAATCGTAGGTGTGGGAAGGAATCCAAGAGTTATCTAGTTCAACCCCCAACAGCAAGGGAAGGTGGCCTATACCATCCCTGTCAAGATGCTTGTCCAACCTGTTTCTTAAAACATCAAATCAAGGAGATTCTACCACTTCCTTAGTCACCCTCCTGCATTGCCCAACTGTTCTTACACTTACTACCATACTTATTATATAGCACTACTAGGCACATGTAACACTTTACAGTCATTTCTGCAGATTTTTTGGACAGAGGTTCCTGCCTAGCAGGCTTACAATCTAAGATGGACAAGGATGAGGTGGAACACACAGGGAAACACACACACACATATATATATATATTCCCATTTTACAGATGGGGAACTGAGGCTGAGAGGTTGTGACTTGCCCAAGGTCACCCAGTGAGTTCACTCTGACTAGGTTCAAACCCTAGTCTCCAAGGTCCAAGTCCAGCACCACATCTATTATACCTCACACCATTAAGTATTAGGAAAAACTTGGGAAGTTTTTCCTAATACTTAACTGAAATTTCCCTTCTTGTAATGTAAACCGATGCCCTCTTGTTTTATCTTCTATGGCAGTGGACAATAGCTACTTGCTATCTCTTTTGTGGCAACCTTTAAAATATTTGAAAATTGCTATCATACCCCCTAGTCGCCTTTTCTCTATGCTAACTATTCTCAGTCCTTTCTTGTCTGACATTTATTAGTTTGGTTTATTCAATCATTCAATTTCTGCTTTTAAAACACCACTGCTATTTGGTGAGCTGTTCCAGCGTAGTTGTTATGTGAACAGGAAGAGATATCCCCAAGGAGTGTTGGCTATCCAGTGCAGGAACTGTAGTGACTTGGGTTTTAAATTTCTCTCTCTCTAAAGAGTGTTGTGTGTGTAGCTCCAGTAGAAATAGTGTATATGGATTAAGAAACCGGAAAGGCTTTGAAGGGGGGTGGGCGAGAGGAGGGCATTAGGAGTGGGTAGGCAAGCTGACCTGGCAACATGTTAAAAATAAGTCTAAGCAATTTGAAAAGACAGTAGTCTGTACAATAACAGTTTCTGCAAAGCCTCATGTGGTCATGTTAGCACCAGATGACTGTACTATTTTAAGACACAGAAATTGGATACTATGGTGATAGGAAGTATAGGAAAGCCAGAGAGAACTTCTGCTATTGAAGCCTAGGAAACTAACAAAGAAAAATGGTTGTCGCATACACATTAGAATATGTATGTTGTTTTCAAACTTTTTTCTTCAATAAAACCGTACACAGATTGCTCTCATGACAATTATGGTGTTACTACAATGCCCTGCCAATTCTGCTCATGCATGAAATATTTAGAAATCAAGTCTAAAAATGTTTTGGGTGAGGTCTTTTTTTTTGGGGGGGGGCGGGTCAATGCTAGGAATTTTTCATGATAACAGGTGGTCTGGTTCAGGTATACTGGCAATACCATGAAGCACGGGGGTACACAATACAACTCCCGTTGAAGTCATTAGGAGCCTTTCCGCTGATTTCAATAAGGGTTGGATTGCACCATAGCAAATTTTTTCCACTTCTTTCCTGGAGCACACATTATTGTATAACCAATTTTCAATGCCATACACTGCCATTTGACCATTCAGTTGCACATAGGCTTGAAATATCTAAATGGCTCATTGTCAAGGGAGGGACACCAAGCCATTTAGAAGAGATCCCAGAAGACCTTTCTTAGGTCTAAATTATTGTACACACTGAATGATACATAAAGTGGAAAATACACTAATCAGATCTATAACTGATACGTGTCACCACAATGACGGAAGAAGGCAATGACTCAGTTATGAGTTTTAAATAGTTTTAACTGGAAAACCAGTCTGGGGAGTAATTCCACAAGTCCGGTGCCAACAACAGAACCCATATCCTGGTGGGGGCAGGCTGCCATGAGCACACAACACCAGTGCTCCGTTCTCTGCACTGGCTGCCTATAGTTTTCCGGGCCTGATTTCAAGGTGTTGGTTATTACCTTTTGAAAGCCTTATAAGGCCTGGGCCCCACTTACCTGCAGGACTGCCCATTCCCTTGTGTCCTGGATTGACCCCTGTGGTCTGCCGGGAGCATCCTCTTGGAGATCGCCCGGGTATTCCGGGTGGCAACATCTGAGAGGGTGTTCTCGGCAGCCGCACCAAGGCTGTGTAACTGTTTCCCGGCAGAGATTTGCCTCTCTCCGGATCTCCCCTCCTTCTGTAGACAATGTAAAACCTGGCTGTTTCACCAGGCGTTTGGTGAGGGGAATGGGTAGTGGGTGGGTGGGTTGGGGGAGGGTATTTATTTGGGCCTCATCTATCTTTGAGGCTTTTATAGTTGATTTTTATATATTTTATATTTTTATATTATGCTTTTATTATTGTTTGCCACCCCAAGCTGCCATTGGGCAGGAGGGGTGGGTTATAAATTTTGGAATAAATAAAAATAAATAAATAAATAAATATCCTGGGGTTGGCAAGCATTGCCCAGATTTTGGTTCAGTCCCTTCTTGGGCCCAAGTTTGCCACCCCCAATTATTCCCATTTGTTGGGGACACACTGGACTCTTATTCCACTCTGGAAGGAGTGGACAGTTCTGGCACCGGCAGAAGACTGCCCAAGTCTTCAACAGCTGGGTCTATTCCACAAAACCATTCAACTATTTACACCAAACCCTGTGCTTAAATATGTCATTGGTTTCTCAAACAGAAAACTGTGAGGAAGGCAAAACATCCCTGCTGCTTAGTGCCAATTTGAGCTGAAGGGGGAAGAACTCCTTTCTGGCCCCATAAAGAAATGGGAGCCAGTAATTCCTAATAGTGCTGATCTAAGAGGGTGGATAGTTGGTTGGATACTCCAGTTCCTGCTCAACCTCAGTGCTTGACTGTGCTCAACAGGGTACATCTTATGCCCTCAGAGAAGGTCCCAGCATAGCGAGAGCTCTCCACCCCAAATTTCCCTTGTGGATCAATAGCCTAGCTTCAAATTTTCCTTGTGGCCACTTGACTGTGCCTTCCCCTACACCTGTGGGTATTTTCAGATGTTACGAGATCACAGTGAACCACGGTGAATACCCACCTGTGGTCACTGTGTCCCGAACGTCTGTTTGGCGGCCGCCAGATGTTCGCCAAGGTCTACCCGCAATGGGTCAATTTGAACCATACTTCCTGGGCTAGCCGGGGGAATGTCCCGGGAAGCGTGGTCAAAAAGATCCCCAGCGGGGACAAAAAAAAAGTAACGTCTGGCCAGTTGCCACGGCCCGGGATCCCCGGCGGGATCCCGGGCCATGGCGCATTCGGCCCGACGTGGCGGCCGCATTGGCCCCGCCACCCGCCCGTCTCCCCGGAGGGCGGGCGGCGAGGTGCGTGGAGGGGGCGGGGCCGTGCGGCCGCACGTTGCGCCGCGGGGCCCCACCCCCTCCCAGATTCCCCGCCGGGATCCCTCCGGCACGTCTGATATGGCGTGACGGGGTGACCCCGGCGGGGAATGAATGGGTTGTTTTCGGTACAGGGCCAAGCGGCCCTGTAACGTCTGAAAACACCCTGTGTCTCCCTGGCAGGGAGTGGCCATGAACAGTTCCACCTCCCCTCCAACCTAGGATGGTGGGGATGGGAATAAGTGGAGTTTTGCCACTGATGTCAATGGAGCTAGAATGTCGCCCCTGCAATTCTAATATAAGAAAATGTGTAAAAGGGAAAAAAATAAAATAAAAATCTTCCAACCCCGTACGTATCATGAAAAAGCAGAACAAGATCTATGATTTATCCGTAGCAGTCTAGAGTGGCAATTCACTTTTTGCTTTGTAACATATGGTTAATGTGTCTTCCTAAAATATTTATGGCCATTTTTAAATGAGCATGGCTGGTTGGTGGGTCTGTGTGTGCCGCGTGGAGTGCCAACACACATCCGATAAGTGTGTGTGGGTAAATGGGCTGGAATGGGTGTGGGCCTCTACCTACGCACAGCTTACTCCTGCCTCTGCACGAAGCATCCCGGATTTTCCTCTGATGCTCCCTGTGTGGGCATGGGCGCACGTCCACGCACACCGCCTTTAGACAGGCGCTAAGGTGGGGGGAATTGGGGGGGGGGCCCTGCATGGGCGCACTTTAAAACACCCTATGTTTTGCCTTTTTAATGTAGCAATAATCAACTCTACAGTGGAGTCCGCTTAACCCTCAGGCGATTGAAAAATGCTCAGAATTAATAAAATAGTGCGGTAAAACAGACCCAATTAAGTCACAATTGGAAAAAAAAAAAGTGATTGATTTGAAAATGACTCCAGTTTAACAAAATTGTAAATTTTATCACTTGTTTTTGCAGTACAGAAACAGTACTAACACAAAAAGTAGTTAGGGTCAATAGTACCCCAGCATTCCCAAAATTATAGTACTGGGTGTTGAATTGACTGGAGGTTGAACTGAATGTTTGGGGTGAATATGACCCCCAGTACCTTAGCTGTGTAGTGCTTTCATTTTCACATACATTACAATTGGGGTCAAATTTACCCCTAATACCATTTCAGTGAAATTCTCAATTTTAAAAAAATTACAACTGGGGGTAGAGGGAATGAACCAACACAGGACAATTGACCCCATTACTGTTGAAGAATACTTGGGAGTATGAAGTGGCACAGGTTTGCTAAAAAAGTTTTATGGATTTTTTTGTACCCCTTTGGGGCTTGATTTACCTCAAAATCCACCTGAGGGCTAAGGTTTTTTTCCACACAAGACACTACCAACCCATCTCCCACTCACTAGATATGTTGCAGGGCACCCATAGGGCAATACTGCAGCCCTGAAATATGTATAGTGGGTGGAGAGTGTATTGTGTGAAAACGGTCTGTCTTACTATCAGCAGCTCTTCTTCTTCCTTCCTTGTTGTAGTCCACCCTTGTGAATTGTGGACCTCCTACCTGGGGCTCGTTCTCACCTTCTCCTCCCCTCCCTTTACCATTTGTTTCCAATCGCCGTACATACCTCACTCCTTTACTCAGTCTATAGTTCTCATTCCTGACTTGCCTGATGAAGGACCCTATAAGGTCCAAAAGCTTGCATACCTCCACCAATTGTAGTTGGTACAATAAAAGAAATCACTGTACTACTTTGTCTCTATTGCCTAAGTCAAATTTAGTGGGATATCTAAAAACCATTTGACTGATCAGAACTTCAGCTTCAGCAGACCTTAAAGAACTGGGCTTGTCTTTGGAACTGAATGCGGTCCAATGTTAACACAAGTAACTATGGCCCATTTCTTACGAGACACACACCCCCCCCATGCCCACGTGTGCGAATGGGTGGGGGACGCCTGTGTGACTGCAGCTGGTAGGTGGGGGTGTATGCATGCTCCCACGCTCCACCTATCTCCACCCACGCATGGAGCCATCGGCCAAAACAGCGACGGCTCTGTGCGTGGAGATTGGTGGAGATGGGTGTGTGTCCATGTAACAGCTGCCCATGCACCGCGGCATACACCCATCTCCCCACCGCCCCGCGGCCCATCTGAAAAGGGCCTATCTTAAAAATGCTAAGAAACTTTATTAAAGCTAGAAATAATACTTAGTCCATTCAAAACGAGTGTGCTGATTCTTATTCTTAATCCTAAATAAAAAGCGCGCTGGGGACTTGGAAGGAGTTATCTCCCTTCCTTCTCCTTGACCCAGTTTTCATTTAAGACTGGAGCCTTTCATTTAGGGATCTAAAGCTGTGATACGCAGGATGAAAAAACAAATGTGTTAACTGCCACTTGTCAGACTCTTCACACTTAACTGGGCTTTCAGCCCTCAGCTTTCATGAAGTTGGATTAAGAGTTATCCCTTGCAACATACAGCACATTCAACTTCCCGAGGGTGGGGAGAAAGCAATTTCACATAAAAATAAATGCTAGTTAACCAAGTTCCATTCAGGTGGATTCCTCTGCATTATACTTTGGAAAAAATCCTGATAGCCTTTATTTAGAAGCTCGGCCTGGTTCATCTACACATAACCATGGTACCGAGGGCACTAGCAGAATTTACTTTAGTAGGAACGGCATGGGACAGCCCCTTTACCATGATATTTTCTGATGTGACCACACCCCTTTGCAAGCAGGCATCAATGGGGCTACTCTGGAATACGACTCAAACAAATCTCCATGGTGGGTTTTGGTTCCACCAGAACCCACTGCTCCAATCTGGGTCTGCCGAAACATGGAGTGTTTTGAGGCAAGCGCCTCCCCACCCATCATGCATGTTGCAGGGCTGTATAGGGCGCCAATGTGGTCCTGCAACATGCACATAGGTGGGTGATGGGTGGGGAGGCGCTTGTCTAAAAACACCCATGGACTGGCCATGATTGGTCCCCGTTCAGAAATACCAATTGGAAGCCACGTTGCCCTCCACATGCACACTGCCATTTTGTGCTTCCACACGCGCACAGGGCACTGCACTATGCCATACATTACACTGAGGCTCCATTTTGCACATGCACATTAAACAAAATACTTTTGGGCGCGTATGCAAAAAGAGGTTTTGCAGCGCACATGCGCAAAACGGAACACTCAGAATGGAAGATCCCCTGCTGGATCCTTGTGGGCTGTTCTGAAAAGGTGGAATTAATCCACGAAGAAAAAATGTTCCTCCACTTGAGCTCTACAGCAGAGTAAGTGGTTTGTGGACTGCAACCTAACAAACAGGTGCTAAACTACAAAGTCATTCCCAAATATCTACCACGTCTAAGATCACCTTGGGGCTTGCTCCTGATTTTTTCCTTAAACACCGAAGCAAGAATGCAAACTATTACTGCACAACAGAACAAATAGCCGTCCACCCCCACCTCCCTCCACTTTGTATAGTGTAATGTAGAGAACAAGATACTAAGCCCATACACAGTGACATTTTTGCATGAGAAAAGTGAAACCCTTACAGAATATTAAACACTGTGAAATCCGTAAAGTACATAGCAAGGTGGTGGTGGTGGGGTAATATGAATGGTTTGCCTCTCATGGAGTCACCAATGCTGCTGCAAACCTGTGAAGTTGCAGGAATCCGGTTTTGCTTGCAGAATGCAATTGCCTGAAAAATACTTGTTTTACACAACCAGTTAATACCAGGGATTCATGCAGTGTTCTGAGTACTCATACAAAGGAAAGGCTAGCAGCTAATCTAAATTGTATTTAAAAAAATCTGAGAAGAGCAGCAAAAGGGAAAAGATCTGGAGTCCGGTACTCAGAGCTAAAATCCTGAGATGTTGCTTGCCCCAATCCGGCCCTGTTAATTCTCAACCCTGACAGGACTTGAATCTGGGGGTGTCTTTAGACATAACATCAACGGGCGTCTGAATGTGTGTTTTGACCCTGATATTCACCATGTGGCGCTGCTTAGACACACAGCCCATCTTGGGGCAACTAGGTGTTTTGCTTGCCCCCCCAATCTCAGCATGTAAGTGCTGCCGCCTCGTTCCCCGTGTTGTACCTGCTAACGTGCCACGCGATATCATTAAACACAACGTTGGCCACATGTTCAGCCAGAACACGCAAATTGTCCTTGTGATGCAATGGTGTTCATATCATGCGTTCAACGGGTGGCCAACCGTGTGCTTACAGACAACAACCAAACACGTGCTTAGGGGTTTTGACACCCTATCTTTGTTATGTCTAAAGACGCCCCCAGGTATGCAGAACCTGGAAATACTATCCACAGCTCCATCCTGAATGCTAGGGGAAGCTGTAGCCACCCAGTATAGCATAAAGAGATGCCTTATTGGCTGTTCACAACCTCCCTTCTGATTGGCTACTGCCTTCTATGAAACCTCCAGGGTCAGTGCCAGCTATATTGTGTGAGCAACTGTATTTTTTAGACATGACACAGTCCCAGAAGACTGCAGGTAGACACGCAAATTACCTGCATGTTTAAATGCTTCTCCCAGGAGCTGTGTATGAAAACTCTCAGATTAGTAAAACCTCGATAGGAGAGGTTTTACTAATCCGTAGGTTTCTGATGGGGGAGGGGGCTCAGAGCAGTGCGCGCTCTTCCCGGCTCCCTGACAAACAGCTGATGGGGGGGCGGGGGGCCTGGAGCAGACAGCATTGTCTCTGCCTGCCCCCATCAGCTGTTTGTCGGGGAGCCAGGGAAAGGCCCCCTCCCCTCTCCTCCATCACTTGTGTGAGCACTGCAGGCTGTGCATTTAAAAAAAATGCCTGCTATCTTGCGTGTTGAGGGGGGATTGTGGGAGTTGTTTTAACCCGTTTTAAACCTAAAAACACCCTAGGTGGCTGCTGTTGTCCATGGCATGCTACTTTGCTGTGCCTGTTTCTACACCCAAAGGTCTCCACACCCTGCCCTTCTGCCTTGCCTAGCGTCTGGACCTACTCCTGGCTATTCAATCCTGCTGTGTCTCTGGCCCATAATAATTGATAGCCTCTTTGTTTCATGCTCCGTTTGGATTGGCCCCTGGCTGTCTACTGTGACAGGATCTCACAGTAGTTTGACAGAGATGTCAGATGTTACACAGAGGTGGACAGCATGATTCCACAGCTGTCTACAACACGTGCGGCGGGGGGGGGGGGCTAGGGGGCTGGGAGAGGAGGTGAATTTGGGACCGAGGGGAACAAAATCTCAGACCATTTTTACCACCTTTCTGCCTGTGAAATTTTAAGGGCACCTCTTTACTAATCCAGATTTAAGCTTTATTAAAAAACCACTTCAGTGTCCAAAGTACTAGCAAGATAGCTCAACAGTTGTCAATTGTGGCTGTCTGTCCTATGAGTGAATCTGCAAACTACCTCACAAAAAGCTAATAGTAAATGGGGCAAAATCACAGCTCCTGAGGGAGTGGAGCAATGTTGTCATTTTCCTGCGTAGGAGAATTCCTTTCACACATCCAGCTGCCTTGCCTGTTATCATACATGAAACTGATTGACCAAGTCAATCAAGATAATTTTGAGGAATTTATTCTGAAAAAAAACCAACCACCCCACTGATGCAAGTATTCATTCAGCTTTTAGCAGTCGGAACTACTTCCAGAGACAAAGCTCCTGGGAGAAAAGGGTGCAACACAGCTTGGCCCACTGCTGAGGATCTCCAGTTGGCCCCTGAACTCCCAGGCCAAGGCAAAATCTGGGATGGACTACTCTGGATCGGCCACTAACAAAGGATATTTTTTTTACATACTACTGGCTAGGATCATGGAATAGATCCCTCAAGAATGCTACATTGGGGTCCATAAATAAACTCGAATCGAAAAAGACCTGGGGCGTTTTAAAACGAGACATATCCACATTATGCCCGCCCCCCCGCCCCCCCCACCATCCACACGTCCAACTGCTCGTTTGAAGTTGGTGTGTGGGGAGGCGTGCTCCCATGACCCATAGAGTGGCCACCCATGGCCACGCACGGAGCACTCGTGAAAAATCCAGAGTGTGTTGTGTGGCCCAGGGTGGCTGCCTCTGTGGACGGGGCTGGGCAGCTGTGCTGGGAGCCACTTGTTTGAGGCCCTCCTCACGCCCTTCATGTGCATGGGTGCCCTGCTCCCACGCCACACACTGTCCACAGACCTCCCTTCAAGCCTTGCTCGTTTAAAAATACCCCTAGTGTAAAATAAGGGTCTCAGACAAAGGACGCCACAGCCTATGGTGGGCCTGTAGTGATTCAGGAGTAGGCCCCACAATACATCAGGCCATTACTAAACTAGAAACAACAACCTACATATAACATTCAAGTCTGCAATGTGGGCAGCCCTGCCCCTGAAGGGGTTATATTTAATTGAGATGCGGGATTTTAATTAGTTTATAAAACTTTTTTTTATGTAATATAACCTGCCCTAAGCTTTTGGAATAGGGTGGGATACAAAATATATAATTTATCAAACATTAATTAGGATAAACCTTTTCTCTTTCTAACGGGTGAGTGAGGGGTTGTCCATCAGACATTCCCCTGTTTAGGAGGGAGCCCACACCACCAATTCTCACAGGGCTCCATCTCTCTGAGTCGGGCTCTGACCCATTTACAACTAAAAATTGTCTCTCATCTCAAAGGTACTGGATTTCTATGCCCAAGCCATGGGGCACAAGTTCTACGGTAACATTAATTGGTTGAACAATTTTCAGGAACTCATTAGGTCTTAACTGGGAAGCTTCATCGCGCACTCAACTCCGCACAAAACCGAGGACGATGAGGCTAGCCTCTAACTCCAGAGCAGCACCTCTCATTTAAACAGTGAAAAACAGACAAGACTTAGGCCCTTTTTACATGGACACTCTAACACCAATAAAATGGGTGTTACATTTCATTATACATGGTACAGGGCAACACTGCAACTCTGCAGCATGGGCCCTTTTCGCATGAGATGCTTCCACCCAGGTTCACTGGGTGGAGATGGGTGAAGGCGTCTGTGTAAACACCACTTGCAGTGGGTGGGGTGCATTTCTTTGGGTGGAGGCGTCTGTGTAAACACCACTTGCGGTGGGTGTAGGTGTATGTGTGCTCCCGTGCAACACCCATCTCCATCCGCCACCCACCCACAGAGCTACGGACACCACTGCCAATTGCTCCGTGGATGGAGATGGGTGTTGCGCGGGAGCGCACACACACCTACACCCACCGCAAGTGGTGTTTACACAGACGCCTCCACCCAGCGAAACTCGTATGATTGCAGTGTTGCCCTGTACCATGTATAATAAAATGTAACACCCATTTTATCGGTGTTAGAGTGTCTGTGTAAAAAGGGCCTTAATTTGGTGGCCTTGACTTTTTTTGCCTGTGCAACCTATTTGAGATTTAAATTAAATTCCACGACCCCAGACAGCAACAAAAAATGGAGAGTATCAAATATAATTCAAAATGGTGGTCTCATCTACAGATGAGATGATCCCTCTTGGGGTCCTGAGCTTGGGGACCTTTGGCTCATTTTCTCCTACCTTTTAAAGTGGCCGTAATAATGTCCCAACTTAGGTCACAATTCTCAAGCCACTTACTCTGGAGTAGTTCCACTGAAATCAATAGTTGTAAGGGGTTTGAGGATTTTGTCCTCAATTACTAAATGTTTGTAAAAGTACAAAGTATTACAGTCGATCAGCAGTAGGGGTAGATCTCTATTCTATCTCTTGTTTAGTCTATCAATCCACGTAATGGGGCACCACCAACAAAAAATGGCATTTCATACTGTCAAACATATTGAGACTGAAAAGAAAGTTTATACCGTTGAATAATTTAAAGTATTTCTGAAATTGGTTTATCTTTTATGGATTCAAAAAAGGAAAACAACCTCTGGACTCTCAAGAAAGGCAATAGTTCTTTTTGGTAGTATCGTTGCTTATCATATTTGGTAATCGTTGCTTAGCATTTTCTAATTTTTTAAGACCTGGGTTGAACCACAGTTGGGTTGACACAATCTGATCCTTCTTCACTTTGTATTATAGCTAAGATATCGCCCCCCCACAGTGACCTAGGAACTTCTACAAAAACTTCCTCAAAAACTAAAAATCTAAACCATCATATAGGTAAAACCTTTCATTGCTAAAACTTGTTTACCCACCAATATAACTGCAATAGTAATGGTATTTGCTGCGGTTATTTTTGTGAACAATGAAACCATCTTACAAATGTTTGCTGATTACTATTAGAGTTGACAGTGACTACTCGGAATACTCAGAATCGCCTAGGGTCAAGTACAAAGAGAATTAATTTCATACAGGGATTTATCTGTCTAAGGGATTTATGTGCCACCTTGGTCTCTGAACACATCATAATCTGTAACGATGGGAAACAGAGGTGCAGGGAGAGAGAGAGACCAGCTTCCAAAATGCTTCACTGGGGCCAGCCCTCTGAAGTGAATGGAGCTTGCACAAGAAGAGTGCTTTGAGGACTGGAGCCAAAGTAACTAGTATAAGTTCACACTTGAAGTCCGTGGAAGCTTTGTTCTTCCATGTTCCAGGCTAGTACCACATCTCCTGGACCATCCTTGTTCTCCGGCGTTGATCAGATATGACAGTGGTGGGATGGAGGTACAGTACTTTGGCAGGGATGTAAGTGCAAGATTGGCTATTGTTAACTGTTTGGTGCTGAATTCATCCAGAAATGGCTAAGAAATGAAGCTGAAATTCAGATAGTATGACTGTATCCACCAATTGACAGCAACATTTGCTAAATTTAGTTATTTAAAAGTATTTTACTACTGAGACATAAGAGTTCAATCCTCCACCCATGTTAACACCAATAAAATGCGTGTTACATTTTATTATACATGGTGCAGGGCAACACTGCAGTCCTGCAACATGCGCCCTTTTCACACCAGATGCCTCCACCCAGTTTTGCTGGATGGAGGTGTCTCTGTAAACACCACTTGCTGTGGGTGGGGTGCATTTCTCTGGGTGGAGGCATCTGTGTAAACAGCACTTGCGGTGTGTGTAGGTGTGTGTGTGCTCCCGCGCAACATCCATCTCCACCCACCCCACACCCACAGAGCAATCGGCAGTGGAGTCCATTGCTCCGTGGGTGGGGGAGATGGGTGTTGCACAGGAGCAGGCACGCACCTGCAACCATCACAAGTGGTGTTTACACAGACACCTCCACCCAGAGAAATGCACCCCACCCACTAGGGTCGGGCCTACCGGTATATCCGGTATCCGATAATGCCGGTACTGGGCGTACCGGCATTATCGGATTCAACCCGGTATATCCGGTCCGGTTACCGGATTCCGGATTTTTTTTTACATTGCGGCCATTTAAATGAATGGCCGCAATGTAAAAAAACCCCACCAAAAACCTCCCCGAGTCCAGGGAAACCCAGAAGTTCCCCGGAAGGTCGACAGCATCTGAAGCCAGCAGCCACAGCCGGCACTGAGGCCTCCGGACCGCCGCCGCCGCCGCCGCCACCCGGAGCTGAACTGAAGGTACTGGATCCTGGGGGAACTTGTAGTAGGGTGATCCCTGGGGTGTGTGTGTTTAAACCCCCCCCCCAGGGAACAGGTCTAATACTTACCGGCTGCTGCTGGGACGCTGCGGCCGCTGGTGCTGAGGGGGGGGGGCTCTGGGTTGAACTTGCCGGCAACGGAGGGGAATTTTTTTAAAAAAATCCAGGCTGGGCAGGGTGGGTGGGGGGTGTCCCCCCTTCCACCCGTGCAGCCTGGGAGGGGGAGGGGGGAGGAATTTTTTTATTCCATTGATTTCAATGGGGACACAGTGCCCCATTGAAATCAATGGAATAAATCCGGTACCGGTATACCGGATTTAATCTGGGAATCCGGTTTTTTGGAAACCGGAATTCGGTAAATCCGGTATCCGGTAACTGGCCTGGGGTCCCACCTCTACCACCCACAGCAAGTGCTGTTTACATAGACGCCTCCACACATCTCCACCCAGAGAAATGCACCCCACCTACAGCAAGTGCTGTTTACATAGACGCCTCCACACATCTCCACCCAGAGAAATGCACCTCACTCACCGCAAGTGGTGTTTACAGACACCTCCAGCCAGCGAACCTGGGTGGAGGCATCTCATGCGAAAAGGGCCCATGTTGCAGGGCTGCAGTGTTTCCCTGTACCATGTATAATAAAATGTAACACCCATTTTATCGGTGTTAAGAGTGTCTGTGTAAAAAGGGCCAAAGATCAAGTGTCAAAACCCCTAAGCACATGTTTAGCCGTTGCGTATAAGCACCATAACAATCCCAGCACCAATTTGGCCACCCGTTGAACACACGATGTGAACACCATTGCATCACCAGGGCAATTTGCATGTTCCGGCTGAACATGTGGCCAGCGTTATGTCTAATGATATCGTGTGCATTGTTAGCAGGTACAACACAGGGAATGAGGCAGCAGCGCTTGCGTGCTGAGATCAGGTGGCAGGCAAAACACTGATTTGCCCCAAGATGGGCTGTGTGTCTAAGCAGTGCCACATGGTGAACACAGGGCCAAACCAGTGTTCATATCAAGGTCAAAACACACATTCAGACACCTGTTGATGTTCTGTCTAAAGACACCCAATGGAAAAACTGCCATTGGCTTTAATGGTGGGGGATTTTCCTTCTTGTGCTATGCAGGAGTCTTAATTCAATGTAAATCTTACAAGATGGGACATTCCCAAAGAAAGAATTCACTCCTGAAAAATCAGCTTTTTGTTACGAAGCTGGTGGTTGAGATCATAATTAGGGGTAGCAAATCTTGAGAGAGAGAGAGAGAGAGAGAGAGAGCACTTCCTCACTGAGCTCTCAGACAATTTTATTCTGCAGAATTTAAGATAAAGACCTCGCTGTCCTTGACATCTTAGAAATGAAAACAAACACACAGCCAGCGCCTATGGCCATCTGAAGTCACCATACAGTGATACACGCTGGCGATAAGCATTGACTTTAAAAGCACTCGGTGCTGAAATCAACAACAAAAGCTGGAGGACAGAAAAAGGGAAAGAGGAATCAAAATAGTATAAAGGTTTTCTGCAAAGATATGTGGAAGGTGGTAGAGAGAGCAAGTGGCTGTTACGGAGATAGATGGGCTGCAGGAGAGAGTCCCCTGGGCGTACACAAAGATGCCCTCCTCAAAACATTCATGCGGACTAGTGCATAGATGGACAATATGTTTTTATTTGAAGGAAATAGTAACAGAGCATGATTCTCTCTCAACCATTTTCTGGACCAGGATACCTTCCACCCAAATTACTCCCCCTGCAAATGTTAGGTTTGCCAGATCAAGATTTCAAAAATAAGGGAAACTAAGGAGTTGTGGAAGTTGGAAATAAGGGAGATCCATCATGTTCCAGGGCGCTGTTGGGCCCTGAAAGAAAGGACATTCATTTATGTTCCCTGGAGGTCCTGAGTGTCTGATATAAGGAGCATCCATTATGTTCTCTATAGGTGTGTGAAACAAGGGACATTACCTTCAAACAAGGGACACCTGACAATCACAGTACGTACAAAGAAACAATAAGATCTCCCTTCTGATATTCCCATATTGAAGAAAACTCACTGATTGTTTTCTAATATAACTGTTCAAAAACTGTGCTGTAGATTTCAGTTTGTGAGTCTAAATTAATTAAGGGTAAATACAGAGGTTTCCAAACAAGATACTGAATAGTTATAAAACAAATTTAAAATGAAAACTCTGTGTATAGAACATCTGCATCTGTAATTGATGTTCGGGAGAACACAGCTTGGGGAAACAAATGTTCTACTGTGTTATTGTTTTGTTTACTCAAGAAAAAAGTTAACAGCAATACTTCTCTGACACAAAAATGTGCCACTCCCAAAATCCATAGTTAGGGAGTGTTGTGAAGGTAAGTACCTCCTGTCTCATTTTAACCTTCTCTGTGTTTTCATGAGCAAGGGGAGTTAAATGGAGTGGTTCTTACCATGGCTAAAAAGTGGGGAGGAAGTTGTTTATTTTGAGAGGCATTCTCATATTTACTAGAGTAAGAGAAGTTCCAGCTGTCCTGGAATGCCCTCTCCTCCCCCCCTCCGTTTTTTTTGGGGGGGGCATCTCTGCTTCAGTGACTGCTTGTTGTTCTAGCTTTTCCCAATAGTTCCCTGAAAAGCTCCCAAGCAGGGAAATGATATGGTTTCCCCAGCTTCTGGGAACAAAGGTGAGGAAAGACTGTTATTCCAGAGCCCTTGCGGAAGGACTTGGGCTTGAACTGGTGCTGTTGGGAACCCGAGTACAGTGGCTAACATCTCCATGCCACTGAAGTGCTCTGGCCAAGGCTGATACTACTGGCCTTCCCCCATGCTGGTCAAGTCACATCCCTCCTCAGCCTTGCTCCATACCTCCAAGGAGGTAAGGGAAGGCCCTCAGTTCAAGTCTCATCCAGTCATGAACTCACTGGATCCAGAACCCTGATCCCACACCATATTGGACCCTGAACCTTGATCCTGCACGAACGTACCCAGCACTGATCCTGCCACAACTCTCCATACTCTGGCCTGTGGACCCTGACACCTTGGTCATGTGAGAACAATCTCTTAATAGTAGAAAAGGGGGAGCTTGAATGGCATTCCTTCTCATTTCAGAACATGTTGATAAGAATTTGACACTTTTATGGCATTTAGCTTTTTAATCCTTTTGAAACTCATGATGAGTTTCATTCTTCACTTTTTACATATGGAAGGCAGGTGGGGTAAATAACTTCCCCAAAGTCAGAGAGTCCTTTGTAGGTGTATTTGAGGTCCTAGCCCCCTTCTATTGCTTGCAAAATGCCTTTTACATTTGATAGTAGGCAGAAATCCCCTAAGAACAGGGATCTACCTCTTCTTTGTCCAGAGAAATTCCACACAGATTACAAACAGTTGAAATTTCCCTTGCTCGTGTTCCCCAGGAAAATTCTGGCAGCCTGTCAAAATAATAACTGGACACAATCATCAGACCAATGCAGTTGCCAAAACAGTAGCAGCAACAGCAGACGATGCACAGGGAATACCTATGAACTGCTAGAGCAGATACAGCGTGAGGGAGTGGGAAAAGAAAAAAGCCAGGCTGCATTCCACCTTCCTGAAACTTTGTCCATGGCTATGACCTCTCTGTGGGAACCACGTATGCTGTGCACTCCTTGCTCCCAAGAAAGGAATGAGCTTAACTGTAATGCACACGGCACGCCGCACCTTAACCCTCCACCAGACAATCACTTTGCCCAAGCAGCCCCATCCACCCTTCTGGGATAACACCCTTCTCCAGCTGCTTGCTGATGTAATCAACCATGCAGCTCAAGTGGTAGCATTCTCTACAGAAAACCAAACATTCACACCCTGATAGTGATTTATAGTGCTAGAGGCAGGGAAAGATTGTCAGTTGCCTATAATAAGATCTGTTTGTACCGTTTCCCTTTTGATAGAACTTTCAAAAGCACATACATTATTGAGGTTGCCAACTCCAATACTCCAAAGTTAGGAAATGCTAGATACAATTAAGGGCACAAGATGGGCAGAGTTAAGGTTACTTGAGAAACTGTAAAACTGGCATTTCCTCGCCTCCGAATTCATGGCTTGGCAGCCTACACAACTTGCATTTAAAGGTAGTTTTGTGATGGGATTTCAAGCATAGTCATGGGTTGTACCGATTTTTTTTTCACTAACATCACCTGTATTTTTTTGTGGAGGATGACCAAGGACCTTGAGTCATAATTTTTTTTACATATATCCGTTAAAAGGCACACGCACACACATGCAAAGAGATAGTCATTGTGCTCACCAAAACGAAAGTAAAAGAGAGGCCGGTTTCCCGCTGTGCTGGCTGCTCGCTCTCTAGCTGCTGCTTCCCGGATGTCACAGACCCCAATGTTGCCAGTGCGGAGCATCCTTCGTCCAGCTCCTTCACTGTGCTGCAGTCTACACCGTACCGCGGCAGCTCCATTCGCTGCTGTAACAAGTTGAAAAAAACTAATTAATTCAGGTTTAGTTTTTTTACATTTGTTACAGCAACGGATGGAGCGTCTGCCCCCATGCAGTACAGCACACACACACACACACACACACACACACACACACACACACACACACACACACACACACACACACACACACACACACACGTACGTACAGGCACGCACAGATACTACAGTACACTCATGGAGCCACATGATCAATGGCCCGCTCTGCCAACATTGGTGTTAGTAATGTTCGCAAAGCAACAGCAAGAGGACTGGATGCAGGAACAGTGGGGAACTGCCTTTTGATTTACTGTCGGGTTGGTGGGCACAGATGCATGAGAGAGAACCCCATCACCTTCCACCCCCAGACCTTTGCATAATTCCTTTTAATTATTAATATTTCTTAAAACATACCATCCCTTTTAATAGTAAGATCTAATACCAAAACTTCTAAAAGCTTGCAGTTCCCCATGGAAACAGATTATGATGAACGAATGAGCAACTACATGAATTCTCTTGATGACAATGCCACAGACATCTTAACAATTGCCTCCAAGGGTGAGGGGGTAGGGAGGAGGCAGGCAGTCTCAAGAATTTTGTCGTTCTACTTCCACTGAGAGACCAATCATTTCCTCATCTAGGAACCACAAACCCATAGCCATTCAGATGTGCAAGAGTTTGGGGGGAGGGGAAGCAACACCCCCGATCATTATACGCAAGCACTAATTTTGTCTAAAAAAGCAATAAAGGCAAAAGAAAAGAAAAGAAAAGAAAAATGGAGAAAGCAAGAAACAAAGAAAAAGAAACACATCAAAGACCCAAAGCACAAAAACTCTCAGCTGCAGGCAGGAACAGTCTGTAACAGAAGAGCTGTAATTTCCTCTGAGTGCAATAAGACCATGCATCATAATGTAGCAGTGATTGGTGTCCCTGTGATTTCTCAAGTGAAGTGGACTTGGCGTCAGTGGCTCTAGCTCAGGGGTAGCCAGACCCATTTAATTCATGCATCAATGTCAGGTGGTCTACCAGGACTGGCTCCTGTGCTCCAAGCCAAACCCCTTCCCACTGGCTCCCAAGTTACTCTGGGTACCTCAGCTCCCAAGTTACTCTAGGCTACCTCAGCAATTATTCTTTGGAGTGAAGATAAAGCCTTCTCCACCACTCCACAGGGTGTCGGATTCCTTTCCCTCTCTACAGGCGATCTCTGAAAGCCTGGTTTCCCTCTTCACACTGTGATCTACTAGAGACTAGCTTGTGATCCACCAATAGACTGCAATCTACCTCCTGGCTGCCCCCGCTCTAGTTGGAAGGTTGTAAAAGGCAGTGATGTCATCACCACACAATTGTGCATTACAACAACAGCGACTGCAGGGGGAAGTGTCTTTTCTCTTCCAAGGATATTCACTTAGATTTCTACACCAGACTGAAGCTACACCTAAGCCTGTTACTGGTAAGAGGCCCCTGAACGATTGCTGCATGACCCCAACAAGAACCACAATACCAGTTTCAGGATGGTCCAGAAGAGAAGTGTGAAAAGAGGAACCCTTTCTGAATGACCCTATGCTTTCTCCAGAGATCACCAAGCCATAGCATTTGAATGGGAGAATTTGAAGAAAGCTCTGCCTAGGTTCATTCCCCGAGTGGTTTTTTTGCCTCATCTCTCCCCTCCTCCCATAGGAAACTCCGCTTGAGGATACAGTTTGGCTCAGATTCTAGACTCCAGTGAAGGGGCCATGTTTTATGTCAGGAAAGCAGGGCACGCTGATTGTGTTCAGTAAATACCAGTAACATGGATTGCACCAGCTGGCTGAACGTTGTTGTGAGGTAATGGACAGGTTCCCTATAAGCATAAAGTATAGAAGTTTCTTATGAGAAGAATATTCATATACTTCCGTAAGTAGCTCAATAGAAATACTGAATGTAAAGTTATGGTTCCTGGGCGCGCCGTCTACAGTATTGTTTGTTTGGGCTGCCTCATTTTAAAGCTGGTCCCACCAACTAACAAATGTCAAGGTCACCCTCAAATCATGCCACACCCTGCAGAAGAACTGTGATGACAACCGTTGCGTCTGCAGTGCCAACCTCTTTAGAGAACTTCCAGAGCAGAAGCAGGAAAGCCCAAGAATGCAAAACCAATTATTGTGTTTCTTCTTTACACACCTGAGGAAACAAGATCATGGCAGTGCTTGTAACATTTGAGCACATTAAACAACAATCCCAAAGAAAACGAGCCAGAATTTTATAAAGGAGGAAATTCATTATAAAGCTAGTATGGTTACTAATGCTGGAATAGATCCTTAGTGAAATCTGTGAGGTTCGACACAACAGGTACAAAAAAGCGTATCCTTTGTGTCTATCCAGAGACCACTAAACCCAGGGACCCATGTTCACAGCGTTTGGGAGTGTTCACTACGCTGCCAATGGGGAAAATGCAGTGAACAGCGGTCCCTGACTAAACCTTATCACTTGAATGGAAAAATTTGAAGGAAACTCTTTTCATGTTCATGGCACAGAGTATCTTGCCCACTGGAACTACAATGACTTATTTGACTTTAAGATTTGGTGACCTTATATTCTAAAGGAAACATGGTAGTTGAGAAGCTGATGTGAAATATCCCCTATTTCTACTTTATTTTCTGTGAGGATCCCTGTGTCCTGGGGGCCTTGAACCCAGGTCTTCTGGGTTGTTAAGCTGGAGTCTTGGTCATGCTGCCACAGAAGAGTTGATAGAACTGCAGGAGAACTGCAACTTGTTCTCTACTAATTGCTGTACATTGCATCATCTCCAACAACCTTGCCCACAATCTCCTGACTGGTCAGGTGACATCAGACCAGTTCACTGATTTGCTTCTAGTCAGATAGAACTTCCTGCACCTTCTTACAAATTTTGTCTGAAATGATCAGAAGGTTCCTGTTTTCTCAGGGTGCTTTCCCACGACACTTCCCTCATATGCTTTGCTTCCTGGAAAAAATCTGGGAGGTAAAGCATGCGCAGGGTTTGTAACGTGGGACCGCCCCTTCGTGCATTTTTGCAGAGGATTGCAGAGTACTCTACAGTGAATCAGTGAACTGGTCTGATTGCAGAATACTCTGCAATCCTCCGCAGGATCACCAGCAAAAATGAGCAGGGGGGCCGTGATCCCACGTTACAAACTCCACGCATGCATTGCCTCCCAGATTTTTCCCCAGAGGCAAAGTGTACGCAGGAAGTCTCGTGGGAAAGCACTCTCAGTCTTGTGCTTCCGTTTTTGTGTTCATTTTCCTTCTTCCAATGGGAGTGATGTTAGGTTTGGAGGTGGGCCCTGCTTAGGATCCACCTACAACAGAGAATGTGAACAGTCTCCGAACCCTGTTTTTCTCACTTTGCCTCATCCTGAACCAACTTTGCCTTGACCAGACCAGCCCTGATTTTCCTTTAGTCCAATCATTCCTCTCACCTAACCTTGACCCTTGGACAGCTTCTTTGGTGTTGTCTACTGTCTGCCTATTGATGCGGAGCGTGGTTGACCCTGTGGTTTTGGCTCTAAACTTCTGATCTTCTGGCTTTGATCAACCAATGTGTCTAGATCTGTCATTCATATTGCTTCTCTTGACTGTAGTGAGACCTCGGATCCTGTACTAACACAGCATGAGCTTGATCCTGCCATGACTTACTCAAAGCCTGACATTTACAAATACGGCAACTTAATTAAAACAGTTGATTCACTATATATATTTGTAAGTGAGTATAACTGTGGTGCAGTGTCTGTATTGCATATCTGGAGGAAGGAGAGAAGGGGTAAACCACCTCTTTCTAAAATAACCACAGCTGCTTGCCTTTACTGCTGTCATTTTGCCACATCAGCCAGCCTTGTGAGTGGGCCTTATGCACATTCCTCAAAGAGAGAGAACCTCAGGAAGAAGCGCTGAAATGAGCAAGCCCTAGTGCTGTTGGATAGACTGAAATAAATAAGGCATGCCCAATTCTCATTGCTGGTATGGGCCTCTGCCTGGTTTAACCTCTAAAGGGTTAAGATCCCATTCTGTTTTCCCCCTATTTCTGGCAGTAAATAATGTTGTCCAGTTCTACTGCCTACTCACTCTGCAATCTATCTATCTATCTATCTATCTATCTATCTATCTATCTATCTATCTATCAGGATGTTTTTGTGTGTGTATGTGTTTGTATATATATGTATATATGTACATACATATACATATGTGAATGACATAAATGTGTGTATGTGTATATATATGTGTGTGTGTGTATACACACACACACATATAATATATATATATATATAATCAAACAGGATGTATATATATTTCTGCAGACTGAGTAGGCATATATATATTATGCCTCCACACAAGCTGTACTGCAGGGGTATTGAGTGGGCCACCAATAAATTGTTTCGCCCAACACTTGTCCACATAACCATCCTGCCCTCAGTTCACCCCAGGAATCCCAGCCTCCTGACCGAAATCTGAGTTGATTCTCCTTAGGTTTCCTTCCCATATCCCAGATGGGACACCCGCGGGGATCTCCCGTGCAGAAGTGTTGGGAGTGGCTCTCCAAGCCCCCAAGGACAGCGGCAGGCCTGTGGGCCGCAAACCCTAGTCTATGAGTTAATTGGCTAGGGCCGCAGGGGATGGCCTCGAAGGCCACACGCCGCCCTCAAGCCATACGCTGTGCATCCCTGCTGTACGGTGCGAGACCTTTATGTACAATGCACCGCAAAAGCTTCATTCCTGACACCAATATTTTTTTCTTCCAGGATACATATTCTTATCCTGGAAGCTATTAATACACAGGACAGCGTCCTACGTTGCCAGTACATCTATACATACCCGGAGGTTGTGGCAGGTAGGCCCCAATTAATTTTGATCTCTTCTTTTCATACCCTTTCTGTGTGATGTCACCTGCCATGAAAAGAAAAGGAAAAAATCAATAAGGCTTGAATCAAGACGCAGCCTAGCTGCTTAACGGAAGCACCATATGCTTAGCTGCCACAGCTCTGTCTGTTTGTCTTGACAATTATAATGAATAATAGAGAGCAGAGCACAGTAGGCTCATCCTACCCAGAAAAACTAATTTACACTAGAACCATTTTGGCAAGCAAACACCCGGCTTGATTTATTCCAGCGCTGGAGTCCAGTAGCCAGACAGCTTCAATCTCGTTTTGATATGCTATCACACAAAGCTTTCACAAACTGCATTGGCCTTCATTAAGTTAATCAACAATGGATTATGTAGAATGTCTGGGCCTGTAATGGCTGCCAAAACATATTAGCAATTAGCATTTCTTCTGCCATTAATGGGATTTTTCTGATCAAGCATGTAGGGCATAAAAGATTTCAAACTGCTGCTATATGATTTCTGTAATGTAAATACTTGGCTAAGTTCCTAAGCACCACTTTAAGAACAAAACAAAGTAAATGCACCAAGCAGCGCACTGTCCAACAGTAATGCATATTAGAAAGGGTCTCTGACTCTTTAGCCCAGGGGCGGGAAACCTCAAGCTCAGCCACAGATAGTTTTTATTTGACTCCTTCCCAGTTCCTGGATCTGGCACCCAGAGAGCCAGTTCCTACCCCCAAGCACTGAAAGACTGAGCTTAGGACAAGGGAGCGGAGATGAGGGCCCCTTTTCTTCCTGAGTGCACTCCTAAACCCCCTCAGCCACGAACTATGATGTGGCCCTTGGGAGGTGTGTAGGTGGATGCTACTTAGGATCCACCTACGAGAGAGAATGCAAATTTGCCTGTTTTTCTCACCTTGCCTCATCCAGAACCAAGTTTGCCTTGACCAAACCAGCCCTGATTTGTCTTGAGTCCAATCTTCCTTCTAACTTAGCCTTGACCTTTAGACAGCAGAATTCTGAGAGGTAACGTTCCCCCACCCCATCCTGTTAACTGACATGTCCAACTATTACTGCTTTTGCTTTTAAAAAAGATTACTTTTTTTTTTAATTGCGTCTTCCTTAAACCATTTTTCACCATGGTTAGATAATGGGCGAAGGAGAGTAAATTAGTCTCATTTTTCAGTCTAGTTAAAGTTAGAGATCCGAATGGTAAAATATTAACAAAGTTTTAGACAACCTTTGAAAATACTATGTGCCTCTCCTGAGTTGCAAGCGAAAATCGGCGATTTGCGAGTAGAAAACTACTCCTAGAAAAAATCCTCCACTCGTTATTTCGCTTTGGGCATGACAGAGGGTGCCAGCTGAATGAGTGATCATCACGTGTACCAGGAGAGGGGGTAAGGCGAGAGAATTGCTCCCATACTGGAGTTTGCTATGTCCCCACCTCTCTGGAATGCTGTGACATCACGATACCCCGTAATGGTCATGGTCACATTGGAAAGGGGTGTGGTCATGACCAAAAGGGGCAGGGTTAGAGGACTCTCCTCTCCCTTTCTGACTTAGCCACATCCACTTTGGAGCACGGTGTGACATCACCATGCTCTGTCAGAATGGGACTGCATCAGAAATGGATGGGAGAACTTCTTTGCCCTGCCCCTTTCCCTCCATTAAACAGTCTGCCAATGCCATTCTGAGTGCTAGCGGCTTTGGGTGAGGCTGCTTGAGTGGTGGTGGCCGGATCCCCTGCACAGCCTCCTGGTAGGTAATCGCTGCCACCACACAGAAGGGCAAGTGTGGGAAGCCAGCCAGATGGTTGTGGGGAAGCTAGGCAGGCTGGTCCCTGTTGGAGCCACCACCATTGCTAGGGAAGGCTGCGGCACCGGCCGCATGAACAAGCATCCTGCCCCGCCTCGCTCCCCCAGCCAGACCTAAAGCCCACCCCCAGCCACAATACTGCCACGTGCACCGAGTGCCCGTTGCTCACAGTCCCGCCATGGAGTTCGCCACAAGGTGGACTAAAGGGGCCCGGCCTCGAGGGTTGCCCTGCCCTGGGCAGTCTTACCCAGGACGTTTTGTGATGTGCCCTTGTAATTTTTCCAATGATGCGTAGCAGGCAGCTGTTCACCCTGGGACATTGGGAACATCTGGCTGCCGCCAGCCACACCATGCACTGCATCGTGTGGCCTGGCTGCCCAGGGTGGGGTACGGCTATCCAAGGCATGGTAGCTTCCCCTCCCTGTCTCGTGTAGCCTCACTCTTTATGACATTTGCAAATTGTTCCTGGGCAAAATTTTTAGAACCCATCTCCGGTTAATACGTGCAAAAAGTCCACTTAAACATAGTGACACCACCTCCATTTTGTCTCCTTCAGGAACAATTTTTTTAATGACTTCTGTTTGTGAAAAGTATTGGGCTTATATCCCTGGAGTGCACTGTTAAAGTGCAGCGCAATCATAAGCTCAATCATGTTCTTAACTCTGACTTGAATGAACCACCATTAATGGGGGAAGTAGGCAGTTCTGTTCCCAGTCCCAATCAAACACTGGCCTTTCTGACAGTCACAATAGTAAGAGAGGGTGCTAATAAGTACCAGCTGTATGGGAATGGTTTTTGGACAATGTCTAAACTTTTATGTAGACCATGATCTAGGGGAGGATTCCAACCAATGAACTAATTCAGGGGTTCCCATCTATAGGTCAAGCCTGACACTGGGTATCCCATTTGTGGATGGGGGTCATGATCCCAATTGATCTTTGTTATACTTTGCCTTTCTTTGTTGCTGTCTGCTGTCATAGGATTATATTTAACTCTCAAAGAGGGTTCACACAAGAAAAAGTTTGAGAACTACTAGACTAGATTTATTTATCAGGATTACAGTTGAACAAGGTTAGGTGTCTGTGTGAGTCCTTGGAAGAATGCCCCCACCTATCCTAGCTTTCCAAATCTGTGTCGCAGAAACCATTTCAAATCAGCAAAATGTAACTTGTATGGCTCTATTTTTCAGAAACACCGATTCTGAACTGAAACTGAGTTAGCCTGCAGCAAGGCTAATAAAAGGCTATATATAGACAACGTCTCTCTCTCTCTATAAATTGTTTGGAAGTAAAAATATTTATTTGGACCTGTAAAATTAGGAATCCTTTCCCATTTTAAGTTAACCTTTAAACATATTAGCATTCACTGTGCTTAATAATACTGAATTATTAACCTCTTCCAACACATTTGTATCTTAATTTCAGTACATATTTGTATCTGCTTTTTAGTTTCTGTTTGAGGCTAAGTTTGACGGTGGTACACACACGTCCTCAACCGGGCTAGAATGATGTTTTGCTAGGTGCAACTCAGTAAATTAGTAATTTAATTTCTAACGGAAAACTACGGACAACGGGTGCTTAACTGCTGCTTCATCTTCTGCACATATGGTTACACACACATTCATAACCAGTATTACAGAATTTGCATGCTGTATTTTTTGTTCTTCTCTGTAATGATGCAGCCCAGGCAACTCATGTTAGTCAGTGCATGCCATTAAGCCCTTACTCAGATGTTTCGGGTTTTTAAAAAAAACAACAGAAAAGCAAATGTATCCTAGCAGGGAAAACATTCTAAAAATCTTAGTGCTTGCAAAACAAGTAAACAGGACACGCGCTTGCTTTGATGCCAAACCTATTACGGAAAACATCCGCTTTTATCTACTGGCCTGTCTGTCGCACCTTTTCTTGCACTTCTCCCTTTGCACTCACACTTTGGGAAACGAATGCATAGAAGAAAATATGTTGCAATGACAGAGGGTGGTGAAAATAAAAGCAAACATAATTTTACTGGTGGCAGTTAAGTACAAAAATATTTGGGATGAGGCATAGCTATCCTAGGGACAGGAGGGACATTTGTCCCAGGGCCCAAGATGGAGAGAGGGGGCACAAATCCTGTCCTGCCGCAGCACGGCTGGGCAGAGACTGAGCTGAGTGGAAGTGGGAGTGCCTGCAGCGCATAGACCCAGCCAGTGGGCGGCACAAGACAGAAGCAGCAGCAGCAGCACAAGACAGGCAGTTAAGCAGGGGAGAAGGTTATTTTAGACAAAATAGAAAACCTGCTGGTTGTGGGAGGAAAAGCAACAGTACATATGAAATGAAACTGGCGTTTCAAAAGAGGGAACATGAGTGAGTGGCTAAGGGATAAGACTGGGATTTTGGGTGCCATGTGTTGCATTCTCACCTCACCTACTGATTCACTGGGTAAGCAGACGGGACAGTGGAGCGATGGCGACCCTGGCCAGGTCAGGACGCCACTACGCTGCTGACACGGCTGGGGTCAGATCGGGAAGCCATCTCAACCGCGCGCTGTGCCCATACAGTCTAACCTGCTATGGACGGCTTTGCCCTGGACTGACACCAGTCGGGGGGTGGTAGCCCTGGCTGTGACTTCGGCAGCTGGCAACACGCCCAGGGTCGGTCTGGGCAAACATCTGGGGGCCCTGAGCACAAAGGTAACAGTGACCCGCAGGCCAGAGCAGAACAAAGCTGCCCAGAGCGGGTTACTGTCATGTGTATTTTTACTAGGGATGGGAATATCGGAAGCCGTTCAATACGCCTGGCTCGATTTTTGGAGCAGTGGTATTGACCAGAAGAATCCGATCCTGCCGAGGGATCCGATTGAAAAGGATCGGTTCCCCCAGCAGGGTCTATCAAAACTACTTGGAGCGGTGCTTTCAGGGAGTCCAAGCTCTGCCTCCCCCGGATCAGGGCAATGCAGGAGTGGGGAGGACGGTAGTTGCCTCCCAGGACCGCTACGCAGCACCCGTCTCCCCTGAACCCCTGCCCGTGTCCACCCACCCTAGCGTCTGCTGCAGCACAGGAGTCCAGGGGAGGTGTGCGGCACCGGACAAGGGTGCTGGGAGGCAGAGGTAGCTGGGTGGGGAGGGAGAGGGGGGCAGCTGGGCATGCACAGACCACTGCTGGCACCATTTAGAAAAATGGCTGTTTATCCGGAGAATGGCTATGGCAGCCATTTTGTGGCAGTTTTTGTTAGAATTTCTGCCCGGCACAGCCCTCAGAAGGCCGTGCTGGGCATCTCTGGGCACCGCTGAACTGACTCCAAAGCCTAATGGGGAAGAAAAGGTAAGTTCATTAACTACCCCCCCTTTCCTTCCCCACCCAGCCACCTCTGCCTCCCAGCACCCCTGCCTGGTGCTGCACGCCTCCCCCAGACTCCTGCCCTGGTGCCCACCCCAGCGCTGCTGCGGCAGGCGTTGGGACGGGTCTCTAGGGGAGGCGGGTACCAGGCAGGGGTCCTGGGAGGCAACTCTACCCCCTCCCTCTACCCTGCGTGGCCCCTCTACCCCCATCTCTGCCTCCCCTGTACTCCTGCCCAGCACCTGGGTCTGGCAGTAGTCTGCAAGAGGCAGAGCTGGGGGCAGACACTGGATTTAGGCCATACTGATCAGAATCTGATCTGATTCCGATTAATACAATCTAAAATTGGATTGAAAGTTGGGTTGATATGATTTAGAACCAATCCTGATTTTCAATACGATTTCCCATCCCTAGTTTTTACCTACTGTGGAATCTTGGGGAAGTCATCTAATTTCTGTGCCACATATTCACCATCTGTAAAATGTGGGTGATAACGCTCTCCTGCCAATGCAATGCAATTTTACATTTGCAAATAAAAACAAGACTGTTGGGCAAAATAGAATTTGTTTAAATTTTTTTAAAAATCCATTTTGAATTGAAATTAAAATTTGAAAATGTAGTCAAAACTAAAGTCCATTGGGATTTTTAGTCATTTCAGTAATTTTGGAATTGAAAATACATGTTCATCCAGGACAGCTGTTTTCAGATGAGTTGTCCATGAAGGGGCAGTGCATGATAGGAAATGTAATAAGAAAGGAAGAAAGATGATGATTCTGGTGAGCTATCTTACCAATAAAAGAATATGCCTACATAAGCAGATTTTCATTTTAGTTTAAAAACACGCAACAGAAAATTTGGGGATTTAAAATTTGGATTTTAAAAAAATATTTCTGTAGGAAAATTTGAACCTTTTAAAAAATAATCAAACCGATTAATTCAAAAGAACATTTTTAGATGAGAGAAGGGTAAATAAACATTTCCTAAATACTCCTTGCGAAGTGCCATGTAAATGGTCATTTTTAATATTTATAAGATAGGTTCAACGTTAAATGCTATTTAACAGCATCCAAAGAAACTAAAATGCTCCCCCTTTTATATTTCCTTGTTTGAATTTCAACCAGCTCTCAATTTTCTTCAGAGTCTATTACTAACGGCTCCGATCTTCAAAGCACTTTGCCTTTGCAAGCCCCATTTACTTCAATGGTGCTTGTGCCAACAGAGCACTTGGAGAATTGGGCTGTACTATTACACCAACCACCATGGGGGATATTAAAAGTAGTCTATGTAAATTATAAGCTGATGCTGTAAATTGCATGCCAAAGAGCTTGAAGGAAAGCAATTAACAGGAGCGTATAAATTAAAGTCGCTTTCAGTCATGTCTGTCCTTTTGGTGTGTAAGTTGCCCCAAAATACAGGTCACCTCTGAATCTGAAGTTCACACTATAAAAAAAGAAAATAGCAGGCTGCTGCTATAGAACAACAAGAAAACAATGCAATTTCAACACCCCCACCCCACCAAACTACATCTCCTTTCTTGGAAAAATGCACTTCATTTTAAGCTTTACTTTGAAGAGTGGATCAGAAATGGTAGTGCACCAGGCCATTGACAGTAGCTGTAATGAAATGCAGTGTTTCAGTCATTTCGGCTGGCTGGCTGGTTTATCACTGAACGAATGGATGGATTTCTGCCACTATTCATAAAAACAAAATTGTATAGATAAAAAGATAATAAATTTATATAGAAAAAGTCAGCAAAATGAAACAAACCTCTCAATTTTCCTGTGTAAATAATCAAAACAAACTCCTCCATCAACTCGCTCTGACATACGAGAGGAGCAGAAATGTATAGATGAGCTCATTATTGACCGAGGCATACAAAATACAAGTTCCAAAGACACTGGTAGATACTTATATTTATTTATCCTGATTAGTATTTTCAGTTTTCAAACGGCTTTTCAACCTTTATCTAATTCACCCTCACAACAAAATCTGTGAGGTAGGACATTATTACTTCCATCTTACAGAATGGTGACTGAAAGCAAGTTGCCCAATACCATGGGCTACGCTACAATGGGATTTGAACCAGTCCAGCAACTTATTGATTAGGCTATGCTGGTTCTGTAATGCAACAGTAAAGTAGAACCTAGAAAGTATACTAAATTAGAATACTATATAAACACAGAGATGAACATTTTCAAGCTTGAGTGCCCAGAATTTAAGCACCCAAATTCCATTTTTAGGCACTTGAAACAAACTGGGGGTGGTTAGGGATGTTTTAATTCCTCCTTGCTTTGAGAATTTTAAGTGTTTTTATTGTTGATTGTAAGCTACCCGAGCTGCCTGTAGCAGGATGGGCGGGGTAAAAAAAACAACCCTGAAATAAATAAATAAATATATTCAAAGTTCTATTGATTTCAAAGAGCTATTTGAGCCTCTGAAAATCAGACTGAATGAAGGAATCCTTCCATCACACAGTACTCAGGGAGGGAAAATTGATGAGACTTAACATAAAAAGCATGCAAAGAATGAGCCAGGACAGACTGGAAGAGTGTAGCTGTGTTTGTACCCCACACACATTTGACCGTGCAAGGAAGGATGTCAAAAGTTAAGCTACTTCTTTAATATGCCTCAGCCTGAATTGAATCACTCGTATTTGAACTGTTTAACCCTACAGTCAAAATGCTGGGGAACAGCATCTGAAGAAGCAGAATTGGGTACATTATTTGTTGGGAGATAATGTGAATGGAAGACACAAGTAACTTTTGAAATAAATTACAATATTCATTACTTTAAGGGTGTTTTCAGACGTTATGGGGCCGCTTGGCCCCGTACCGAAAACAACCCATTCATTCCCCGCCGGGGTCACCCCATCACGCCATATCAGACGTGCCAGGGGGATCCCAGCGGGGAATCTGGGAGGGGGCGGGGCCGCGCGGCGCAACGTGCGGCCGCACGGCCCCGCCCCCTCCACACACCCTGCCGCCCGCCCTCCGGGGAGACGGGCGGGCGGCGGGGCCAATGCGGCCGCCGCATCGGGCCGGATTCGCCACGGCCCGGGATCCCGCCGGGGATCCTGGGCCGTGGCAACCGGCCAGACGTTACTTTTTTTTTGTCCCCGCTGGGGATCTTTTTGACCACGCTTCCCGGGACATTCCCCTGGCTAACCCGGGAAGCGTGGTTCAAATTGACTCCATGTGCTGATTGACTGTGGCGAACATCTGGCGGCCGCCAAACAGACGTTCGAGTCACAGTGACCACAGGTGGGTGGTTCACTGTGATCTCGTAACGTCTGAAAATACCCTAAGACATATTATCCTCAGACTTAGGCCTAAATTATATAATCCTATTCATGTCCATGCATATAAGTATGCAGTGAGAGTGGTTCTAGTGACTTCCATGTTCTGTACAACATTACTATCCTCAGTCTACATGGGCTATGACTTCAATAAGACCACTTGTAGCGCATGTTGTTAAACATGGACATAAGTCATTGCAGGGTCAAGGGCAAAATCTTTTACCAGCTATTTTTAGACCACCTTGGTGTTCTAGTCTACTATTGATGTTCTTTCTTTATCCACAGTTATGATAACCATTAACCAATACTAAGAGTATTAACCTACTTGGCAGGAGCAATGATACTTTAAATAGTATGAACTAAAGGATATATTTGATAAAAATCTACTTTTCCAGGCTTGCAAAACGATTTTTTTGTTTTTTGTTTTGTTTGGTTGGGGTTTTTTGCTTGTTTTTATCATGAATCATTCAGAAAAACAAGCTAAAATCTCTGTGGCGAAGGTAGTACATTAAGAATGCATTGGAACTAATTGTTCTGCTGAAAACGTATCGATGGCCTGTTTTACACGGATGCCCCTACTCCCCAGGGCAGGGGTGGTGGTGGTGGTGTCCATGCAAACGCCACGGCAGCTGAATGGGCATCTGTTAGAATGCCACAGCAGGTGGGTGGGGGTGCATACGCACTCCTGCGTGCCACCCACTGCCCATGCATGGAGATGGGTGCCAATGGCAGATGCTCCATGCGTGGAGATGGGTGGAGGTGTGTCCGTGGGAACGCACACCCGCTGTGTCACCCACCCATCCCCTCACGCACAGCAGTCCGTTTGAAAAGGACAAATATTTAGGATATTGATTCTGTTAGAAGTAACAGGAAAATCTTGATTAGAACACAGAAAACTCAGCTTACCCTCCAATGATCACAAAAACGCAAGCAGCTAGACAGGATGGCATTTTTCACTAGACATACACATAATAAAATGAAGTTTTGAAGCCTGGGATTTCAGTTGAAGCTAATATACTTGTATACAATTTGAGACTGCGAAATAATGCAACAATAACCCTCTCGAAAGTGTACATTAAGCAGTGGAGTTTATGGGCAAAAGTCTCCACATCTATTCCACTCTGAAAAGATTCAATTTTCTGTAAGACTTGTTTACTGCTGATGATTCAAGTTCAGTGTCAGCATCTTGGCAAGAGGGATTTGAATGAAACAAAGCTCCTCATAAAAAGAACTGTGACTCATTTACTTCTCCCACTCATGATGCAGACAGTCTCTCTGTCTGGGCTTCCAAAAATATGTGAAGCAACAAAGGATTTCATTTTGGAGGAAGCCACTTCCAGAAGTATTAAAAATGCATTCAGAGAAATTGGGTTTATTTATTTAGCCTAATGTACATGAAAGTTTATAGTCTGTAATTTAGCAGCATTGATTTCTTTCCCAATATTATCTATCTAATCTCATTTGCAGTTTTAGAAATACTAATCCCAACTATGATTAGAGGAAAAATGCTAAACTGAACTCTTCAGAAAAAATTAATAGGATTTGTGTATGATCGTTCCAGACAATACAGTAAATCACAGTGTTGTTTGAGTGCCTTGAAGGGAAATGTACTGGCACTCCAAGCTCTCTGTGGTAATATTTAAGCTGTTTTGATTTCTTTTCTTCTTCTTTTTGTCTTTTTAAACCCCAAAGGATACATTTCATTCTTTGGTGTTACAGGCAAGGCAGAAAATGGTTGCATTTCAGTGGTAGGTGAAGTGAAATGTAAACTATATATTTGTAGTTTGCAATTCTACAATGTCCAATGGCTGTTTTTCTAGAGGTGCAACCTACATTAACTGACAAAAAAAGTTTGAATGTCTGCTATTTACATCACCCGTTTAACCAAAACTAGTCATACTTTACCTAGCATGAACAACAACAAAAAGTTTATTTAAAAAAAATAAAAATCCTGTTCCACTCTAATGAATTTGTTTATTGCTTTCAGAATAAACAGTTGGAGGAGTCATATGTGCTATACATTTTTTTTTAAGCAACCAACAATACTTAACCACTAGACAGAACAATACCCCTATGTGAGGTAATCTGTGTGCATTCTGCTTTCTCTCTAACCTGAGTCTACCCAGCCCTCCAAAAATATAAATTATTAGCTTTTCTACTTACCTTCTGGATTCAATTACTTCAGCACATTTTCCAACCCCCAAACTTGACAATGGACTTCAGCAAAATTAACTTAATTGAGGCCATCGAAAGAAAAGCTTTTTAAGTCCATGCAACTAAATGAGCATCCCTCAGATGCCCGGCCTCAAGGTTTCTAATATTCTGACAATCTTAGAGCAAGTAGAAACGGTCACGGTCATGGCTGGAAGCCAGCACTACGGACATCTTGCTGAAGATTTAAATACTCTAAAGCAAGAGAACTGTGTGGTCCTTCAGGCTCTTTAGAGCTCCCTAAGAACAGGATATTTGTGAAGCTCTGCTTTTATGGCCTGGATTACAGTAAAGTAAACAGAGACTAGTTTAACAGTGAAGGTTTCCATTCTCCGTGTCAAAGTTTGTTTCATTATTAAAGGCTTTAACGAACACTTTATGTAATGAAAGCAATCCTTTCCATTTTTGGAATTTTATGGCCGTTAGGACCCTTCATAACGTTGTTTTCTTTCCTTTATTGCTTTATAAGGCTTATGGGGCACCCTTGAAGTGTATATCCTCTCTCACAGCTGCTGGAAGCTCATCTTTCATCTCTCCCACTAGCTCTGCTGCTGTTGCCTCGTGGGCATTTGCCAGCTCTGGTTAGGTTCTCTCTGGCTCTGACACATACAGACTTCAGCAGTTACTGGATACTGATCATAATAAAATATAATTCTGGAAAAAACAAAACAATCCAACACGTGTTCAAGAAAGCACTTCACTTTAAAAAACAACCCCAGATGTTATTGGTACAATCGGCACTGTGGTCTCATGATGTGTCACCAGGAGGCTTGTGATTATTCAAACCACGAATAAAATCCTTGAGAGGTGGGGTGGGGGGAATGGAGAAGAAGGATATTTTAAAAGGCAACCAAACTATGAAATGGAATAAAATATGTTGTTTATTCCACGGGTCAAAAACATGCAGAGGTTCAAAAAGAAACGCTGATCATTCTGGAACTACAATGCAGACATTCAACAACAGGTTCTGAATATTTCAAAGGCTGCCCCAAGGCAGGTGGAGAACAAATGTTCTCCACTGCCAGTGAGGGTCTGACAAGAGGCAATGGGTTTTAGCTGCAATAATGTACTGTAATCTAGGGCACACACAGCAATCCTCCCCCCACTCCAGTCAATGACAAAACTCTATCCAACTTCAATGGTGGAGATGTCAGGGCTACAAGTCAAGCCGTGCCTACAGCCAAGCTAAGACTGTTGCCCGGCCAAGGCTGCAGCTCCCCAAGCTGGCTCTGAGCACTCACTTCTGGGCTGCTCAGGAATCTTTGAGATAGCTAGCCCTCCTGATTAACTTCTGGTGCTGGTTAGCAGGCTACAGAAGACTGTTTTAACATTGCCCTTAACAGAAAAATTCAATGCTTAGCAGTGCTGTGGTGTGCTCCCGTTTGCCTCATTCCTTGCCCCAGCCCTCCTCTTTGTCTCAACCTTTTTTCCACCTTGGAGCTTCCCTTGGGCTGACTCCCCAGCACTGAACCTTAGTACTGAACCTGAACCATTGACTGTGTTGTCCCAGTCCTGCCACAACTCACCCACGGCTCTGGTTCTGCCAAGTACTCATTTCCAATTCAGGCCACCCATGACCTGCCAGTGCTCTTACAGGAGGTTTGCACCTTTTAGTTTAAATATTAAGGGCAAGGGAAAACTTTCCTACTTGTAAAAACACTACCGCTGGACAAGAACAAAATGTGTGGGGTAACTGTGTAACCTCCTTTATTGGAGACTTTAAAGAAAACGACTGCACAAACATCTGTCAAAGTTGGTTTCATTCCAGTGAATCCTGTGTCCTGCAATGGGTTGGACTTGATGATCCTTCATGTCATTTCCCAGCCTAAAATTCTCTTGTTCAGAGTTTCCCATCTATCTCACCTACCTTGTTATATCTTTTAAATACCAGTGCTCTTTTATCATGAGTTCTGACAAGACCAATCTAAATGTGCTATGGACATAGTTGACTGATGGTGTGCTGGCTGCACAGGACCACCAGTCTATCAAGGTTCCATCAACCGCTCTTGGGAAGTCAGAGCATCAATCCTCTTTTTCTAAGCAACCAGCCATAAGGCTGATGGTATGTGGAAAAGTATGGAAGAGCAGTGGGAAGGCTTGAAACAAGGCTTTAAGTTATCATTGTGGCTATGCACAGATGACTATGGGTGAAAACAGACATGACGCTAACCACCCTTTAACCACCCTCGGTGGCTATTTATGCATGTTGCAGGGCTGTATTGGTGCCCTATGCAGCCCTGAAACATGCATAAATGACCACCAAGGGTGGTTAAAGGGTGGTTAGCGTCATGTCTGTTTTCACCCTATGATTGCATCACTTCCAGGAGCGTCAGCTTGATGTTTTTTCATTTAGTGGCACATTTGATTTTGGGTAATCTGAGTGAACTAATTTTCTGGACTATGAGGGGAACACAAGTCCCTCACTTTTCTTAACAGCTCATGACAATATTTACATAGCACTTTAAAAGAATTCACCTTTTCCATAACTTAGATCCTTCCTAGCGGTTTGCTAGCTTTTTATCACCTCCTTCAGACTTAGGCGGAAAACCATGAAAGTTTGTACAAAGATACTGAATAATCTCTAGGAAACTCCCAAATGTCATCAAAAGCTTCAAAATTAGAAAAAATAATATGACCTCGTCTTATTTTTAAAGAACCCAATTTTCAGATACGTCTGCCCATGTAAATTTTAGCTTCTAGTAAACCAAGTCTCCTAGCACCTGACAATCCAACACTTCTATCTCCAACTTCCAATGAGAGTTGATTCTAACTGCAAGTCAAGGTCCTCTGCCCAGTCACCAGTGACTCCAACAGTTCATCCTTTCTAGCGTCGAAAGAATTCTATGGCAAGCTATTGTTTATATAAAAAAAAGTGCAACTATGGGTGACTTAACAAACGTGACACCGGCCCGAACCGGCATGGAGAGGAAAAGTGCTGCGGACTCAGTCTGGGCTGCTGGGGAGGGCAGGGAGACGCATGAATGTGCAGCCGGTTGGTCCTGCTCCTACGCTGAGCCCAGTGCCCCACCCACTTCCATGACAGGCAGCCATGGTAGCCAATGATGCCATGGCGGACACAGGCCAGGAGTCACAGTGGGCCACATCACACGAAAGCTCACTGGGCCCACTCTGGCCCGATCGGACAGACCTTAGCCCAGCTGTGACTTGGAGATGTTCCAGGGTCACAGCCTGGGGCAATGCTGGGCCAACATCTGGCAGCGCCAACATGCAGGTGCACAAACATGGTTAGAGAAGACCTCACCTGCACAAACATGTAGGTGAGATCCGGGCCAAAGCATGACAGAGCAGGCCAAAGCGGCCCGCTGTCACGTTTGTTAACATCCTGTGTTCAAAATGGGATTGGGCAAGTTCCTAAAGGATATGTCCATCAATAACTATTAACCAAGTCAATTTGTGAATGCAACTGCACACTACCAGAAGTGGAGAGTGAACATCAGTCTCTATGCCCTTTTCTTGTATTTTTCTCCTGAAACATCCAGCGTTGGGCACAGTTGGGGATAGGCTAATGGGCTGAACAGGTCATTGGCCTCACCCAATATGGCCATTCTTATGTTCTTCTTAACTTTCAAGGATATGATATGCTTGCATAAACACTTCAGAGTAGCCTCTAATTCAATTAAACAACAAATTGAGAATATAGAATAGAATAGAATAGAATAAAAAGAAAAAAACTATCAAACAAAAATCCTACAATGTTGTTTCCTAAGTTTTCCCACAAATCTGGTAACAGTATGTGAATGGGTGAAAACAGACATGACGCTAACCACCCTTTAACCACCCTTGGTGGTCATTTATGCATGTTTCAGGGCTGCATAGGGCACCAATACAGCCCTGCAACATGCATAAATAACCACCAAGGGTGGTTAGCGTCCTGTCTGTTTTCACCCAATGTTCTTTATCTAAAAAGGCTAAAAGAATTAAGAGGTTTAAAATAGCATATCTTTCTTCTCTTACTTGTGAAAAAGTTAGAAAGTAATCCTTACGTGCTATTAACACCTCAAAAAACATTTCTACTATTAAATCAAAACATACAACTCTAAGAATACCTTTTGGGATTATTGAAGTGAATCAAATACAGTTAAGCCAGGCAGCCTAAGTGAAAGAAATTTTCATCTTTCTTTGCAGAAATTTATTATATGAACTATTCCTTCAGCTCATTCAACTGGAATATTAAAAACTGAGGCCACTTTTAAACGAGGCACTTAGAAGTGCCTCCTGAGCCCCACATTCCAGAAGAAAGCCACACAGGGAGTGTTTTCACGCCTCCCGCGCTACCGGAAGTGACGTGCTGCTTGTTCTCGGCAGCAGCCGCAGCTGGAGACACGGGGCTCACCTGCAAAGTGAGGCTTTCACAACGTGCCTCTTCAAAGCTTTGCGTCTCCAGACAACGATGCTGTCAAGAACAGCCAGCAAGTCACTTCCGGTAGTGCAAGGAGGCGTGTAAACACTCCCCGTGTGGCTTTTTTCTGGAATGTGGGGCTCAGGAGGCACTTCTAAGCACCTCGTTCAAAAGTGGCCTCAGTGTGAGAAGGATGTTGCCTACATTCCTGAGTTTATTCCCTTTTGTATTGAGACGAACATACCATACCTTGGAGTGGGATATCACCTTGGGGGTTATATGTGGGGTAAAATATAGAGGCTGCATCAGAAATGAGATGGAGCTTTCTGTAAGCAAAACTGTCTAAAAACGTCAGCTGAGAGGGAGGACAGTATTTTCCCCCCATTCATGATCTTGTTAGCCATTTCTCATTCAGTAAAAAAGTAAACTCCATGATGTTAGCCTGCTCCTATTGATTTTCTTTACACTGTGTATGTGAAAAATCATATCAACCAAGGTTTAAAGTGCCACCATTGCCAGAGACCCAGTTCTGATGCACGTCTGTTCACCAGTTACTAGGGATGGGACTTTTGGTATTGCCGAGAACCGAAAGTACCTGATCATGGTTCTATTGAATTAATCCGATATCTCAGTTCTTTTTTCGGTATCGGCGGTATCGGATCTTTTGCATTGGTTTTTTAATTGGATTTTTAACATTGTGGCTTTCCCACTGAAGTCATTTTGGAAAACCGTAATGTTAAAAATCTGATACCGAGAACCAATAGGAGAACTGGTAGACAGAGATCTGATACCGATAGAAACTGAGAAGCGAGATTTTGCCACAAGTCCCACCCCTACCGCTTATTAAGAATTCCACTTTCATGGAATCAGGAAAGCAGAGATGGTCAAAACCTGTGACTGATAAATGTTTTGATTTATTTATTTATTTTATTTATTTCATTGTATTTATATGCCGCCCCCCCCCCCCAAATGCCTACGGCATCTCGGGGCGACTTCCAGCACAATATAAAACAATTTTTAAACACAAAAAAATCTACAATATCATAATTAAAAACAAATTTAAAACACCCCCCACAAAAATTAACACACACCCCACCCTCTCCTCCGAAGGCCTGGGCGAACAGCCAAGTCGAAAGGTCAACATATAAGCCCTACTTATATGCACCCCCTCCAAAGTTAGGCTGAGAATATTTAGATAAAATTGTTCTAACTATGGAATACCTCTCAGTCATTGATTTTCAAGACCAGAATACAATAGGTCTAGCTTTACAATAAAGGGTGATTTCAGACGTTACGGGGCCC
>QEPC01013748.1:3586859-3605944 GCA_003113815.1 Sphenodon punctatus
CGGCAGATCTTAACCAGCCAGGACGGGCAAAGGTCTAATTCACAAGAAGTGGCCCTGACTACCCCAAGAACATCCACTGCATCGGCAGGCATCACCGATCGAAACTGATCCCAGAAAACCGGGCATGATGGGGCTTCCATAACTTCTGGGTCCCCTAGTGTAATAAATGCTCCGTTGAAATCGTGGTGAATACGAGCGATTTTGTCCACAAAATAATCCACAAACATGTCACATCAGGCAGTAGATGACTCCACTCCAAGACTGAGGGAGGCTGGACTGACCAGCTCCCACACTACCCGGAACAGCTCCGCTGGACGGGTTTTTGCGGACGTTATGAGGGCAGCAAAGAACTTCCTTGTTGCTGCCTGCATAGCCACAGCATAGGCTCATAAACTGGCTCTGTCGCAATCTATCGGCTTCAGCACGCAAACGATGCCACCAGCGCTCCAACCACCACCCATCCCGCTTCAGCAACTGCAGCTATGAGACGGTCGTCAAGGTCAGAGGGTATTTCCCCCAGAGCATTCCGGAATCATCTCAGTTCCATCATCCTCCGGGGGCGAACCATCTGAATTGGCTCAACACCCTTCCAGGGGCAGACATATGCTAGGAGCGAGGTCTGCAGGAGGTAATGGTCCGTCCATGACAAGGGCACAGCTGATATCTCCCCCACTAATGGAACACCCGCCTCAAGGCCGGTGCAAAACACAAGGTCCAAGGTGTGTCCTCCCTGATGTGTCGGGCCGATAACCAGCTGGGACAGGCCCATGGTTGCCATGGCGGCCATGAACTTATGCTCAGCTCCTTCAAGGGTGGCGTCAGCATGAATGTTGAGGTCCCCCAAGACTACTGTCTTTGGGGACCGCAACACCACCCTGACACCACCTCTTCCAGAGCATGCAGGGAGGCCGCTGCACAGGTAGGTGCACGGTATACCAGCAGCACTCCCAAACTGTCCCCTGCCAGATCAAATACAAGATGAAGACCTTCAATACCCAATATGGATTGCACCGGATACCTCCTCACAGACCCACCCTCCTTAAAAATCATAGCTACACTGCCCAAGGGCCCCAGCCCTAGAAAATATACCTGCAGAGGGAGGAGGGGACAGGATTGATAATCTTCCTCCAGGCACACCCCTCCAGGCTTCCCCCAGCTGGTGCAAACACCAGCTCGTGTGGTTGCACCCTGTGTCATTTCCTACTACCAATACAGGTAGATCACACAGCGATGGTAAAAGTGCTCAGATTACCAAGCATCACAAACGCCATGAATGGTCAGACGCTGGCTCCATCCTACAGCTGATGTCCTTCTCACACCTTGATAAAACTAGAGCAGTTCACTTCTGCTTTACCAAATAATCACAAGAAAGGCCTGCAGTTTTTATAAAGTAAAAAATACAGATAAATATTCTTTGTTTTCCCTTAATTATATGTCAGTCATAAAGGTTAGGCATTCCTCTACTCAGAGCTTCAGTTGTCAAAGACTAGAGAGCAGACTGAAGCACGATATCACCTTGCTAATTTGCACTGACTGGAAAGACATCTATTATAGATTTGTGCATTTGGGGGCCAATCGTAACCCCTGAATGCTACGCACATAACTCACACATAATCCCTGCACACCCCTCGCACAGCCCCACTATGGGGACTATGGTGCAGGAATACACACACATAAATCATGCGTGTGGGGGTTTAGGTTCAGCACCTTTATCTGTCAATCTGTAAGTGCCCAAAAAGGATGGGTAAGAAACGGGGTAAACAAGTAAATGATGCAGCATCATAAAAGAATCCTGATTATACTGAGAAGTGTATTTATTATTAATCATGTATATAGCGTTTTCAGTGTTCAATGTGTTTACAATCCTTAGCTAGTTCATCTTCACAATCCTGTGAGATAAGTCCCATTTTACAGATGGAGAATTAAGGCTCAGAGATAGTGACTTGCCCAAGGCTGCACACAGAGTTCATGGCAAAGACACTGAGTGTTAACTAACATGAAGTGGACCAGTGCCAAACCCCACCCGTCCGCTCTGGGCCTGCCAGATGTAGGCACAGTTAAATCCTGGCAGGGTTGGCAACCGAGCGGGCTGGAAATGTGGGCCTGGAATGAACTGGGCCCACGGTCCCACCCCACAAGCTGCCCAGGCACACCAGAGCAGGCCAAACCGGGTGGGCACGTCTCTTTTTGCACCCGCCCGGCCCAGCGTGGGGGGTCGCCATGGCTGCCTCTTATTGGCAGCCGTAGCTGCCCGTCATGGTGGGGGTGGGGTGCCAGCTGCAGCACAGGGGTGGAGCCGGCCAGCTGCACGTCGCCCCCCTCCCTGGCCAGATCAGATCACAGTGACATGCGTTCCCACTGCCAGAGCTGACTCAACCAGGGCGGCAGGATGAAAACCGCCCATTATTTTAACTCTAGCTTCTCGGGCCCAAGTCCAATGCGTTATCCATTGGGTACATTGTCTTTACACTGTCCCATAATAATAGTTCATAAGTGTGCTGTTAACTGCTCCACAGTGTATTGTGTAAAATAACTAGGCTTTGCCCCAGCATTCTATTACATCTTGGGTTGGAAGTGGAAAATGAGACCATAAGGATTTGGGGAGAGCTGTCAGATTTAGCTAATGAGCAAGGCAAAAACTCACAAACTGTCATTGTTTTCTGAAAATATACTTGAGGGTTGCTCAGTCTGTTGCGTATGTAGGCCAAGCTCATGACTTGCCATAGAACCTTCTGGCTTTATGCTCCCCCACCTACCTACCTACCTTCCTTCCTTCCTTCCTTCCACTTCAATCACTCTTCCCTATGCCAGGAGGGCCATTTTGACTTCAGAGGAAACTGAACCATCCATCAGCCTTTTTTCTCTCTCTTTTGCATGCCACAGTTCTATTCGTTGTAATGAGTCAATGGCATGAGGGGGACTGGGCATGTATGTGAAGAATTCTCAGGGGCATTTACAATTATCACCAGCACCACTAGAGTTCTGCGCACTGATGCCTAGGATATCCCCAGAAAGTTTACAGTTCCCTGGATGCAGTTTTCAAAAGCTGCAAACATGCTGGACAAATGCCACTGAGTTAAGCGTACGGCCTCACTTCACTCGGACAAAAAAGAACCATAATTTAAATTTCACAAAAGCAGCAGTTTGGAGTGTGATTGTTTCATCAAGCAAGCCCTAATCCATATTTGATGGGGATTATACCCTGAAGTAAATCACAAACAATTTGCTCCTAAACCCATTGAAGTCAAGGGCAAAACTCCTCTTGATTTCAGCGGGTGAGGATTTCATCCAAACGTTCTGACATAAAGAAATTTAAAAAGCAAAAATGTAAAATAAATAATAAAACCAATAACTTAGCAGCCCTCAAAAGATTAAATGTATGGAACTTCAAAACACTTTTATTGTATTTTAGTACTAACTTGGTTCATTAAACAGTTAAAACAGTTGTTCCCAAGCCTTTTGTCTGTGTGACTCCATACTGAGATTTAAATATAATTCCACAACTCAAGACATATATGTAAAGTACATCAAACATCAATGGGGACTGAGATCCCATCTGTAGATAGAGTGATCCCATTTGGGGCCCCAACCCATAGTTTGGGAACCTCTGGATTAAAAGCAACACGGTTGGCCAACTGAAAGGTTAAAATCAACTGGCAGCCCAACTAGTTGAGTAGAAGGACCCATTCGGCCCAATGATCTTTCAAAATGGAGGTCTATGTAATTTTTTTATTTATTTATAAAATCATTTAATAGCCTCTCCTGCTCCAAGCAAACCAGGGCGGCTTACAATATTAAAACATATACAATCAATAAAACCATAAAATACAATAAAAAGGAAGGCAAAAACCAAACCCACCCCCATCCCACCCTACACCCCATCTGCCTTGCCAAAAGCCAGGCGGAACAGCCAGGTTTTACACATACAACGGAAGGAGGGGAGATCTGGGGCAACCCAGATCTCCATCAGGAGGGAGTTCCACAGCCTAGGTGCAACCACCGAGAATGCCCTCTCCATAGTGGCCCCGCGGGGGACCTCGAGAAGGGCACCCCCAGCGGACCGCAGAGACCAATCCAGAGTGAGGAGAGCGAGGCGGTCCCACAGGTAAGTCACGCCAAGGCCGTATAGGGCTTTATAGGTCAAAACCAATACCCTGAATAGGGCCCAGAAGACTACAGGCAGCCAGTGCAGAGCACAGAGCACTGGTGTAATGTGCTCACAGCAACCCGTTCCCGTAAGGAGATGGGCCACAGTATTCTGCACTAGCTGCAGTCTCCGGACCATCACCATAGGTAGCTCCAGATAGAATGCATTGCAATAGTTCAATCTCACGGTAATGAAAGCATGGATGATGGTGCCCGGGTCACTATCTGAAGCATACAGCCGAAGACGTCGCACCAACTGTAATTGGTTAAACGCACTCCTTGTCACAGCCCCCACCTGGAAATCCAGGTGGATCAAGGAGCATGCCCAGACTATGAACCTGGGATACCAGTGGACGGAGGACCCCATCAATGATGGGAACGACACATCCACTGCCCTTCCCACCACCATCACCTCCATCTTGTTGGAATTCAGCTTCAGTCGGCTCACCCTCATCCAATCCCCAACAGCCACTAGACGTCAGGTAAGCACCGATACTGCTGGGTCTGGGTCAGATGAAAACAAGTGGTAGAGTTGGGTATCATCAGCATATTGATGACACCACACCCCATACCGTCTCATGACCTTGCCAAGTGGCTGCATATACACCTTGAACAAGAGTATGGACAGGATAGAACCTTGTGGGACACCACACATGAGGTTCCGTGGAGATGAAGAACAATCCCCAAGCACTACACTCTGAGTTATCTCAGCCAGGAAGGAGTGGAACCAGTCAAGGACGAACCCACCCACTCTAGCTTGATCCCGCAAGCGAGTCACCAACATCTCATGATCAACGGTATCAAAAGCAGCCGACAGATCTAACAAAATTAGCAGGGCTGAACGACCCTGCGGGAAGGGCAGTGGTTGGAGCGACGGTGGCACCGTTCACGTGCTGAAGCCGACAGATTGCAACATAGAGTCAGTTTACGTGGTATTTCTGCCCAGCCCTAGCACAAATACCATTATGCGCTTGAGAGAGGCCTGGAAAGTCTAACTAGCCTACTGTTTCTTTGCACCCATTCTTCTTTGCTTTCGCCATCCAATGCTATAATTTCTCCGTTTGTTAGAACTCCACCTGCTCTCTTTCAATGGACTTTTGTTTCCAGGGTTCTTGGAGTGTTTTTAAGTCTGTATTTGACTTATGTTTTCAGTAACATTCCTCTCTTCTCCCTCTCTGATGCTTCTAGCCTGCTAATATTGTTCTAAATGATGTTCCAGTTTACATTTGCGGCCATGACCTGTTTGATCTCTTTTGGACTAGGCTTAGAACTGATCACTCTAGAGAAACTGCACTGCGTAAGTCTTTAATTACTTGGTTATTTCACACTCATGAGGCTCATCATCTGTTTTAATTTACCTTGATTTATCATCGGCAGCCTTTGCTGGCCTAGATCATAAAGCTTCCATTGATCTGGTGTCTTCCATTTAAGACCTTGCACTGCAGTGGATTGCATCATAACTATCAACTTCTCATTTTACTGTAAGTAATTGTACTGATTGGCTCTTCTGATGCCACTAGGCCACTATTGTATATAATAGCCTACAGCCGATACTGGATCTTCATTAGAAGCTCAGCTGCAGAGAGCTAATATTAAAGTCATTAAGGTGGTCTTCGTTTCATCTTGAGCACATATGGACCTCCACATAGAGGCCCTTCAGTGACCAACAAACCACACATGCTGGTGTGTGAGCAGATCACACATCAACCTGACATGACGAAAACTTTAGTTCAAGTGCAGCCCATGGGCTCTCGTGAATAATATCAGACAGTTTCATGTGCCACATGTGGTTCAGGTTTGGTTACTGGATTGCTGCTCCAACTTGGAAGATAATTTCTGCACTATATGCTCAGCCTGGGAGTGCTTCTTAATTAATATCACATCATTTCATAGTCAAGCACACTATATGTGACCTCAAAGTCACATATAGTGACATACAGTACACGTATACTATATATGAATTTTTGCAGCACTAGGGCCAAAACTTGTTCTAACATCCAGACTTCAACCCTGAGGCAGTCTTACAACTCCAGGAAATAGAGATAGTAAGGTCTGATTGAAAGAACCGGAAGTGCTGGTATAGTGAGTTTGAGGCACACATAAGCATATGAGTATGAGTCTGGAAGATACTCATCCTAAAGCACCATTATTCACCCTCACTCAAAGGTTCTATAAAGGCTTGTATGCAAAACGCTCTGTACAACACAGTAAGAACACAACTTCTCTGTACAAATCTATAGTATTACTGTATTAATAATTTTGCAAAATACTTTCCTTCCCTGGGGCTTCCGTTGTCAGCCCTGCCAAGAACTCCTCATCAACATTAAGAGGTTCATTTATTTACTTATTTTGGTTGATGCTCTTTCAACCCAAACCTCTTTTGGTTGACCCTTTCTTGGGCCTTTTCTTTCTCTTTATTAATTATTATTATTATTATTATTATTTATTTATACAGCGCCAGCTGTGTACCTGGCACTGTACAATGCTTTTGAACAGTAGGAATATGGAACTCCTTTGTTTCTGAAGGATACAGCTAGTTCCTCAAATATTTCAGAGTTAAATGTCAAGCTGTTCTATTTCTTCTTTTTCCTTTTAGAAACAAGGCAGCATGAAAAATCCTATCTATATTTACAGTTGTGAGTTGAAGAGCAGAATTCTGTACCTCAGAATTTTGATGAATGTAAAATGCTTGAGTTTTGTTTTTTTTATTTCAACTTGAAGATAATAAGGAAAATATTACAGAAACAAAAGATCCACTGCCAAAAGCAAAGTCACATTGTTTGCTTCTATACAGTAAGGCAGACTACAATAATTACTGAATGAAATTAGTTTCTGATTTGCTCTTTCTGAGCATTCTCTTCTGAAAACACTGAATATCATTAACAAAATATACATCCAGGTCCCGTCACTCCCTTAAAACATCCTAAATACAATTAAGAACTTCCTAACATTGTGACAACAGTCGACAGTGCACAGGTCAGACAAGCCAACAAGCTTTAGTACCTCTGGTCCCCTTAACACAAACATCCTAGAGAGTGACTATGGGTGATTTCAGACGTGACGGGGCGGCATTCGCCCTGTCACGGAATCACCCTATTGATTCCCCAGCGGGATCAATACCGGCACGGCTGATCCCAGCGGGGAATCTGGGGAGGAGGGCGGGGCTGCACGACGCTACGTGCGGCCGCACAGCTCCCCCCCCACACTCCCCCAGCAGCCCGCCCTCCCGGAGACGGGCGGGCGCAACAGCCAATGCGGCCGCGGCGCCCCCTGCCCCCCTGGGAGATTGACCACAGCCCGGAATCGGCAGCGAGCACGGCCGCCAATTCCGGACCGTGGTTAGGGAACAGACGTGACGTTGACAGACTCAACCACAGTGAATTCCACCATGGTTGAGCGTGTTAACGTCACGTCTGTTGGGGGGGGGGAAGTGATTCCCACTGGGTGTTCAACCCCAGCGGGAATCACTTTGACCACGCTTTCGGAGATGGTCCCCAGACCATCCTCAAAAGCATGGTTATTTTGATTCCCGCCAGTGGTTCACTGTGGTGAACACCTGGCAGGATTCAAACAGATGTTACGAGACCATTCGCCACCACTGCCTATTGACTGTGGTTGAGCGTGGTTTTGTAACGTCTGAAAATATCCTATGCATGTAGATAAAAGACACAACTTGTCTACTCCCCAGTGGCCATCGAGATCTGCTTTTGATTTTTAGAAAGCCAAATGCAGATTTAACTCTTTTCCTTAAAACAAGCAAATCAATGCAGTCAAGCCTTTACTAGAAGCCAAGGAAAAATATTTGTTGGTAATTTTATACACAATTACTAGAGTACAATAGTTTTGAGAACATTCTATAATTCCTATGAAAATCCAATGACAGCCATTAGACGAACACTCCCAAATAAGCAATAAGTGGAGTAAATTATTATAGAAGTTCTTTCTATTGGCACACAGCATCTGTAATTACTCAATATGTATTTACATTGGCTGTCGCACCATTTTATCTTGTTTAATTATTCATCATATTCAAATGTTCCTTTGCAACTTTTTGCCAACTATAAGAAACACTTTAACTCTTATATTTCCAAAATGATGGCAAATAGGGAAAATGAAGGAGGTATAACAGACATAAATTCAGCATGAATGGAGTGAATTAAACTCCATTTTGCAAAAGTATGTATGAATTAACATAGCTGATATAAACTGCACATTTAAAATTGCCCATTGCTTAAACTCGAGGGTAGGTTGGGGGGGCGGGAGTGAAAAATAGCAAACAAGAAGTAGGTCACAGTTGCTCACAAATACACAGAGAGACACTCCGATACACATATGCACACATACACTGGGTGAAAACAGACATGACGCTAACCACCCTTTAACCACCCTTGGTGGTCATTTATGCATGTTTCAGGGTTGCATAGGGCACCAATACAGCCCTGCAACATGCATAAATAACTACCAAGGGTGATTAAAGGGTGGTTGGCATCATGTCTGTTTTCACTCACTGACACACACACTCACTCACCAGCCATGGAGGTGGCAGGTTGAGAACTGACTCTATCTTGTGCCGCCTGGTCACAGTATGAGGCTCTGTATTGCCCCATCGGTCATACAGCCTAGTGACTGGCTTGGTCTTGTGCCGCCTGGAGGCCATGCAGGACAATGAAATAGTCTTGCTTGGCTTCTGGGGGCAGCATAACGAAGCTGCTCACAGCATGACTGTCTCAGCCAAGGAGGGATGTCTAGTCACTACGTTTTCCAACATTTAGAAGTCTGGAACAAACAGATTTTTGAGCCCTACCGTCAGCTTAACTGCGTATCCCACTACAAACTTCAGAACTCCCCACGCCAGCCCCACAGGGAAATCATTCAACTTCCTGTTGCTCTCCTGTACTTTTCTGTCCTTCTAGCAGCTCCTCTTGCACCTCTCTGATTTAGCAGCTCATTCCTTCAGAGGACATGGGAGTCAGATCCCTCAGCGACTTCCTTCAATATTGAGAAAGAGGAGTGGAATCACCTGCTGTGGATGGCTGGGGCCAAACAGGAGTGTTCCAAGGAACGGAGGTAAGCCGAAGTAACTGCTCTGATTTAATTAAATTGAAGTAACTGCTCCATTTTGGTAGTGTTCAAACAAACAGTGTAAACCAATGTAGTACTGCATCAGTTTCCCCCAGCTGAGAAGTTATGATCACTGAACTGTGGCTGCCACCCTTGCACTGATAAGTGTTCTATATGAATACAATGAAATACAAAGAGGAGTGTGTACTCCAGATTTTTCAGGAGGGCATACTTCTTTTCCTACTCCTGAATAACAGTGTGAACGCTTCAGGAGTAAAACTGAAAGCCCAACTACATCAAATCAGCTGCTCATTGGAATGTGGCCTAAGGGACTTGGCTTCCACCCCCAATCTTGAATGAGGTGACCGAGACGACTGGTTACTACAATATGGCTTCTTAGATGTTAAAAAAAATACTGCGGCAAGTGCTCAATTTGCCTGCTTTAAAAAACGACCCCAGTGCCCACTTCCGTTTAGGGTGGCCATTGGTCCTGTTTTTTGAAGGGTTTGTCCATTGTCTTTTATTTATGAATTTGCGGTTTTTACATGCTGTCAATGCCGCCACTTTCGCCACCACCACCCATAAGTCGTAATCTGATGACTTCCAGGCGGGAACAGTGATCCCAGCACAGCCAGCGGCCCCAGCACTGGGGGGAAATGGGGAAGTGCTAGGGTTACCATAACATCTGGATTTTCCAGGACATGACCACTTTTTGATCCGCCCAACCCCTTCTGGGTGGATTTTTAAATATGCACCCATGGCCAGGATTTTGCCGGTACCGTTGCATCCCCACCCCATGCCCAACACTTCTTGCTTGTTGCTCAGCCCTGGCTGGGGGAGAGAACCCTGAGCCAGCTGCGCTCTTCCTCCTCCCCCACTCCCATCCTGTATTATCTCCACACCATGTCCTGTATTCTGGGGATGCATCAATGGCCACCCTACTTCTAATAGGGGCTATAGGGTGAAATAGCAGTACCGGTAGTATCTCAGTCTTTTGGTTGATATAATGGAGGGTTTGTAATAGCAGAAAGGACAATCAAAATGACAAACCTTGGCAATCAAAATGCTGGAGAGGGAGCTGCCATGCTTTCTATTGCCAAGGGTCCACTATAATGTCAGACTTTGCGGCCGGGGTGAACTGTATACATATGTATGAAGAGATTCTAGGAAGCACAGCTCAGTTCATTTATTTCTGGATAACCTATTAAAACATGATTGTGGTTTCCCATGTAGGCATAATTACTAGAAGGAGGGGGAAACCATGCTTTGCTGAGAGGTGTAATATAAATAATCTATTTTTAAAAAGCTAAACTTAAACTATTAGAAGAAATATTCACCCCTTTGCTCTTCATTACAATTTCACTGAAACTCTATTGAAGTTGTAGTGACCACATTAAGCATGCATATATGTATTTGCAAGACTGGGGCCTATGGGATTAATTACTTAGGGCAAAATCCACTTTTTTCCTTCTTGACCTTGCAACACGGCTTAAGAAACAAAGATGCAGTTCTGTTGTAATAAATATTGTGGCTGACGCAGGGGGAATGCAGATTTCCTGTACACTTCCGAGCATATTTCTATATGCTAGATTCTCTATGGTTTCAGGATAGCGGCAGGCCCTTGTGTTGGTTGAAACTCAAGAGATAATTAATGTTTTAACTGTGCACTGCAGTGTAATGTAGTGAACGTATCCACCATGTGCTTTAGATTTTAGGCAAACCCAATTTACATTTTTTTAAGAAAAAGAAATAGAAATTGAACGTCAGTCTCTTAGTAGTTTTTAAGCAATATTCCTGACACTGCACCTTAAAAAATGTCTTCAAAAGCAAATTCTCAGCTCAGCCTTAATCAGGCTTCCTTTCCTCCTGCTGCAATCGCGTGTCTGTAATTATCTGCTGCCAGAAAAATGAATGCCTGGGTCTGAAAATCTGACCAATAATTTGTCTTGTGATGTTTTCTATTTTGCAATCAGTATAAAGCTATTTGCCTACGTAAATCACATTACACCGCTGGAAGACATTATCCTGACACGTTTTGTTTCCTAACCAACTATAATCTATTACATTCTTTTTCCAATTCCGAGACAATTGTTGAGATTCCTGCACTCAGCATGTTACCAAGGTAATAAGCCAGGAGACTACAATAACTTTATTCCTGATTCTTTTAAAAACTGCAATGATCTTTCCTCCATATTACACTCAACACGAGAGTGGGTGCAAAAATTATAAACCAATGGACCCAAGGATGCTTGTTAATTGAAACAGCAGGTTCCGCAAAGACATTGCTACACATTTCACAAACTCACGTAGGTAATTAAAACTCATCAGTAAAGACTGCGCCGACATGTTATTTATCACGGTTATGTTCCATAATGAGGAAGAAAAGAGAGATGATTTAGCCCCAAACTCCTATTACATTAATGTCCCATAATATCCAAACGGATGGTAAATCGCTTGTTTCTATAAATGCCCTTTTCCGCATGCACTGTGGAAAATGCAAAGCAACGCTGAAGGGACCCGCCGAGAAGTAAATCACTGCTCTGAAGAGATACATGTCTAGCTATATCTGTAGCTGGAAAGAATAACAACAGGCAAGTGCAGTATGGAAGGCAAAACCCTATGAAAGCTAAAAGAATTTGAAATGACCTGCCTGCTGAAACCGGAAACATAAACCGTTTCTGCCTTATGGGATCCTCACCTGTGCTCCAGCCCCTTTATATGGAGTATAAGGCAGGCAGTATAAGGAGCAGAGGGCAGGCTACAGCAGTTTCAAGCTGCTTTTGCATCTGTTCTCGTGCTTCATGTATAGCTGCATGTATTGCTTAGGCAGCCATGAGAACTTGTCTATGTTACTAGCAGCCTTAACTTGTCTATTACTGGGCAGCAGTAGCATGGCGTTGTGGTGCTTGCCCCAATATGCATCCTGCACTTGGTCTGAGAAGGTCCCTTCAGTGGGGCCTTGAAGGGTTGGCCTCACAGAGCTTGCACTGAGGGGATCCCTTCTTTGGCCTACAGCCATGGGTTTCAGAACCCCTTTATACTGGAGTATTAGGGCCAAAGGAGTCGCGTAAAGGGGCTGGAGCACAGGGGAAGATCTCACTCTGAAATGGGATTATTTCTAGAGTGCAGAACACTCCAGTGTTCCAGAAGCCCTCTCTTTGTTGGCAGATTTCTTAAGGATTGATGGTGTTGCTTGCTGTGCTCTGTGACTGTTGTCTACTATGACATAAATCTTGTGACTCAGCTCAAAATCTCAAGGTGACGGCAATAGCCACACAAATCTCTCAACATTCCAAGTCTGCAGAGGGAGAGAAGCTCGCCGGCTTCTCCTTCCAAGTAGTTTCTTGTCATTCCATCATATCCCCATTCTTCTCTCAAGCACTTTTCCTGCTAGGCAACTAGAAACAGGTGCTTGAGGGTCAAACACTGCTCTTTTTCTCTCTCTCTTCTGAGAGACTTTGAAACGCAGATTGCTCCATGCGAGGTCTTGCGTGTGGATGCAGGAGGGATGGGTGTGCGCCCGTGTGCACCCACCTCCAGTGGTGCACCCACAGACACACACACACCCCAGCTGAGGCCCGTTTAAAAAAGGCCAATATATGACATGCTTAATACCCTCCCAACAGTTCCTATTTAGGAGGCACAGTTCCTCTTTGGGTGCTGAATCTCAAAGTTCCTCTTTCAGGGAATCAAAATCCCTCTTCCAGAAGATATTCAAGCCTCAGGTGCCTCTTTTCTGGTTGCCTCTCAGGAAAAGCAGTTGAGAGGATAATGGGAAGTTGACAAAACAAGGGACTAAGGAATGAGAAGTTGGAGAGCTTCTGTCTCTCTTGATGCCCTTGGAATGATGGGAGGTTTGTGTGTGGGCATGTAAGTGTGGGGGAGGACAGAGTATATTTGCTGGGGCCAGAGCTTGGTGGCCAAGGAGGTGGGACTTTTCCCTCTGGCTGCTGGAAATGTTGGGAGATCTGCTTACATATATATCCATACTGACAGGTTGGGGCTCTTCAGCTTGGGGAAAAGATGTCTGAGAGGTGGATATGATAGAAGTTTATAAAATTATGAGTGGTGTGAAACAAGTAAATAGAGAATCGTTATTTACCCTCTCAATTTCTCAATACTACAACTAGGGGATACTCCATTAAATTAACTGGCAGCAGATTTGAAACAAATATGAGAAAGTATTTTTTCACTCAGCGCACAATTATTAACTTGTGGAATTTACTGCCAGAGGGAAGTGGCCAAGGCTGGTAGCATAGCTAGTTTTAAAAAAGGATTGGATAAGTTCTTGAAGGATAGGTCCATTAATGGATATTAGCCAAATAGGTTTTGGGGACATAACCTCTTACTGTTGGGAATGGATTGCCCATTGTGACCTGTCTGGTACTTCTCCCAAGAGAAAGAGATTGGCCACTTTTGCTGACAAGATGTTAGGCTTGATGGACCATTGGTCTGACCCAGTATGGCACTACTTATGTTCTTAAAAGGTAACAGTACTCTACATCAGATGTCCATAATCTGCATTGGCTGCCATTTAGTTTCCTCATGGAATCTCAACCGTGCATTTGAATCTATGATGAGCATCCTAAATGATTTGGATTCAGCTTTCTCCCCGTGTTAGTATAGCACCCTCGCTGAAACCAGTAAAGCATCTCAAGGTATCTATCACCCTCCAGCCTTTGAAAGGAAAGGGCTGATAGCAGGGCATTTTCTGTGAGGCTTTCAGCTTTTCCTTCCTTCCCTCCTGACTTGTCCTTAAATAGCCCAAATAAGTTGGCGTTCAATGCATTCTGAAAGGCTCATCTATTTTCTTAAGCTTCTCGGGAGCCTGCCTGATAAGGGATGGAGGCTGTTGGAGAGTCTGGCTATTATATTTAGAGCTGAAACAGGTACCTGAGCTAGCACCCACAGAGAATACCTGCATTTTCTAGGACAGTGTTGGGTTCCCGGCAGGCTAGCTGATTGCTGGCAGGGTACCCAACTAACCCCCTCCCCCCAAAACACCACAGTCATTTCTGTTACCAATTTTCTGGTTACCAATTGGTAATTTAGGATGGCAACCCGGAAAACTGGAATGGAAACTAAAAAAAAAAAAAAAATCAGGACCAAAAGTCAGTATTCTGGGTCTGCAAGTTGGTATTCAGGGGCGTCAGGTAGCTGAAATGGGCACTGGCTGAGTACTGATTAGTACGCAAAATGTTCAGGTTGATTTGGGTACTGGAAATTGAACGAGGATACCTGCTTTGTCACCTCTAGTACTATCACTATCGGTGTTGGTGGTGATGGCTGGAACTGAGCAAGAAGGCAAATAATTTGCACTGAGGATTTACTCCGTACCCTTTGTATGTTTTAAATACACTGTGTATAAGTAATGGGATACACGCATTCTGTGCATTCAAAAGAATAAAAGAAAGGAATGACTGTTTATGTTAATCATCCAGACAGCAAGCACATTGGCGTTCCTCTCTAGCCTAACATGTATGTTCATTTTGTACACAAACATAATCCTGACTCTACAGAAGACTAATTTAAAGGCAAAAGATTCAGCTTCCATGACTGACACTGTAGGTAATGAGATTTTTTTTTTTCCTGACACACTGTTTCATCTCACCTCCACTACTAAATAATTTAGTGTATATTTAAAAGAAAAATAAGTATTGCAAAATAGTAAGCTGCAGATGACCTACTTAGCCTGAGTTTCTTATTTCCAAAAGAGAGGATAAATTAGATTTTATATAAGTGTTTTACAATATAAAAGTTACATTCTGACTGGAATAAATACTTAAGAGGAGCAAGATGCATTAATAAGTAAGAAAAGCTTTTTAAAATTTGGTATTTATAAGTAGGGAATGTGACGTTTTCCATAAAAACAACTTCATTACATAGCTCTCTGCCAAGGTGCATAGACGTACAGTAGTAAACAGAATGACAGCCTCAGCCAATTAAAACTGGCGGCTATAATATCTGACCCCTCGAAAGCTGTGGAACATGCGCATGGATGGATACACACATGCTAATATGGCTGCACTGATACAGGAGAGAGCATGCATAAGAATATGATGTGGCATGAAGTATTTATCAGCATGACGTGGGAATGTCTGTCTGTCTTACTCGTGAACAGAGAAGCCAAGATAATATTTATGGAGGTCACGATGAGAAAAGTTTCTTGGGGATTTCAATGTACTCTCAGGCCAAAGAGACAATGGCAAGAGGCTTTATTTTCAGCAGCAAAAACAAAAAATACCCCCTTTAAAACATCCTGTGAGAGTTAGTGCACAAGAAGTGCTAAAAAAAAAAACCTTTCACCAACTTAATCAATCAAAAAATGATACAGCTTTTCTAAAAAGTCAACATTTAGAAAGCAGACTAAATGCCTCATTTTTCAGCAGCCTTCCTACCATTCCAAAATTAAAATTTTGCACAAGGAAACAAGTGTAAGTTTGTGAGAGAATCTTCTCAAGCCACCACAACCTCCTTGAAGGCTGTCTCTCTCAAAAGCATGTCTGTGGGGACTGAAGAATTAGGGGGAAACCCCTAGCTTTTAGAAAGGCGAGGTACGACGTGCGGACAGGGGAGTGAGAGAGAATAAGGCCGTTTTTACAGAGACCGCGGTGGGGGCGGTCTGTGTGTGCGCTGCTGCAGGGGCTGTCCATGGGGGGAGGCATCAGACGGGTGCATACCCATCTCCACACACGGAGCAACCCGGCTTTTCACTGGTTGCTCCGTACGTAGGGAAGGGCACTGCGTGGAGATCGGTGGGTCACGGGACTGTGTGCCCTCCCACCGCCACTTTTACATGAGCACTCTCCCATGTGTCCACTAGAAACGTCTCCTGTAAAACCGGCCTAAGTGAACTGGAGATGGTGGGCGGACCAAGGGCAGGGTTGCAACACAGAGAGGGAGCAAAATATGGATGCGTGGGGGACAAATACCACAGACAAGTGGGGATGCAGCGCCAAAAGTCTGAGAATCATTCCCGAGTTGTTTTGACTTGCTCCTGGTCAGTGAACTGAAACAAAGGTCCTGTCAGGGGAAGGTGCATGGGCCTGGCTTTTGTTTCCATTTGGCCTTCCACTGGCATGAACGCACACATTGCAAACAGAAAATATTCATTCAAGCTGGATAGTGTAAATGCCTATATTAATATTAGATGATTTGCAATACATTCTGTAAGGAATTGACTAGGGCTGCAGAAAAGGAAAAACTGTTGAACCCCAAACTCTATGCAAATTAACACATCCTGGAGTGTGAAAGAGCAGGCATGCTCAGTGTTATCTAGGAATGGCTATGTTAGAGCTAAGAGAAGTTATACATGACATGAGGCTGTTAGCAGAGCTTTAACAGTATATAAAAGTCACCACTTTATATATCCTGGATTTACAAGGGACACTGCTGCATCTGAAAGCACCAGTCCAGCAAACTTCTGGGGGAAAATCACTGTAGTGCACAAATAACTTGAGTATAAAAACACATTTTTTCTTTGTTTAGTGACCTTTATAAGGCTTTTATAGGCAAACATAAAATAAGCCAGGGAAAGGAGAGGGAAGCTAAAATGTAACAAAAAATGAAAACTCATGCCAAAGATGCAAAGCCCAAGAGCTAGGGCATTCTGAACTAAAAGGAACAATACATCTGAGAGTAAAATTAAGGCCTAAAGCTGATTCCAGTTAAGACAATGGCAAAAGCAACATAAACTTATTTATTTCAATATACGTCTACCCTGCACCATCCTGCTCACAGAGCAGCTCGGGGAGGCTCACAACACATACAATTAACAATAATAATAATAAAAATAATCACATAATACACCTAATATACAGTTTAAAATCCATTAAAATACTTAACATACACTAAAAGGGCAACAAGAAATAAGACTGTGCGCTTGGGCTTCAGTCCTGAAATTATGGACTCACAAGCAGACCGGTGTGATAGAGAGAGGATGGCCAGCAACTGCACCGCCGGCAAAACCGCTGCTAGCAGCAGGTTAAGCTGCCTGGAGAACTGTGAGTGGAGTGAGTGACCCCCCGGGGACTGTGTTGTTTTACCAGCCCTATCACTGCGCCTCTCCAAGACTCTCCTGCTTGTCATTGGCCGAGTTGGCCACCTGTGGCTCGTTTCTCTTATAAAGCCCCTGATCGCCTACGGCCACGCCATAGGCATGCACTGTGGGTGTTGCGTCTAAGGGCTGTGCGCGCAAGGGCGCACCATTGTACGTGTGGCCTGAGGTGGGGGCCGTGGCCAGCCGTTTGTAGCATTGCAACTTCTCTGTAAGATGCATTTTCAATGGAGAGAAAAAGGCATAGGTCGGCGGGCTCTTCTGCCTCCTTGGATATGCCTACTCAGAAGTGCCTTAAGGTGGAGGCCAGGGCCAGGAGGGAACAGCTAATTGATTTGGTTTTGCAGTGCTCAACGGAAGAGAAGCCTGTGGGTGACTGCACTTCTGGAGTTACGAGGAAGCATTTGTTGAGGGTGGAGATTGCTCCCACTGACTTTCGAACACAGGTGGGATGTATAGAAGAGCAGAAGACCCCATAAGGGGCCATGATGCTCTTCAGCCTGATGATGTTCTCAGAGGTCAATGTCATCTTATAGCCAAGACTATCTCTTTGTTGGTTAGCAGCATTACAGACATGGGGGACTCTCTCTTGAGCATTAGAGCTCAATTAAAGGAACTATTAAACAAACTTGATTGCCTGCAAGCCAGTAAGGATGTGGGATGACCAAATGCCGCCCCCCCCCCACCCCCCCGGGTGGGGCTGAAGAAGTTGGACAATTGGAGGGGGCCGTTAAGAGGACTTTTTAATCAAATAAGCATGATGCAAGGAATTTGTTCGGAACTAAATACCCATATGTCCATCGCGTAATAGAGAATGCAATTTGGATTAAGGCTAGGCCATTAAGTTCTGGTTTTCTCCCTAGTTGGGACACTATTGCTGATGTATCTAGAAATTTGTCTAGTCTTTTGAGGGTTGAAGCTAAGGCTATTCAAATACAGAAGGTGCAATATTTACATCAGAGCAGGAGTAATATTTGTTTAAAAGGTTTTTTTTCACTCTGATGGTATGGTTAAAACGCTATTTTCGTCCAGGAAGAGTCTAAGGCTTAAAGAGATCTCGATCGATAGAGCTTTCTTTACGGTGACTCATATATTGGCCCTTCTCCTGGGATTGCCCCCTCAGAGATTTGTTTGTCCTCTCCTAACTGTGTGCCTTTGGAGCCTAACCATGCTGCCACTGGTATATTCCCAGTGGCATCACAGGACGAAGGTTCGTTGCTGGAAGCTATGGAGCTGGCTCCCACCCAAGATTGTTCTAGACAGCTGCAGAGGGGGGATGAGAACTTGAGCGGAGACAGCAATAGCAGTATGCAGCAGCAATGTGAGGATGAGCAGTATAGTAGCGGGTTGAAGGGAGAAGAATTCTGTTCTCTCCCCGCTGTGATTAAAGTGTATCTAGAAGATACTGCTGATGGGGTGGGGACCTTACCTTCCCTATCCCTTTTTGGTGATCTTTCTATTATAGATCAGGATATTTTTATCCAAAAGTTGGATCTTCTTAGGAGCAGACTCCCCCACACTGGGTGTTTTCAGACGTGACGAGATCACAGTGAACCACGCTGAATACCTACATGTGGTCAATGTGCCCTGCACATCTGTTCGGCAGCCGCCAGATGTTCGCCACGCTGAATGCCCACATGGGGTCAATTTCAACCACGCTTCCGGGGCTCCCGGCGTGAAAATCGGCTGAAGCGTGGTGAAAGTGATTCCCGGCCAGAACCCCAAAAAAGTAACGTCTGGCCAGCAATCACGGCCCGGAATCCCCGGCGGGATTCTGGGCCGTGGTCAAACCGGCCCGACGCTGCGGCGGCATTGGTCTCGC
>QEPC01013748.1:3606269-3644838 GCA_003113815.1 Sphenodon punctatus
AATGACTGCAGCATGGTATTTGGCTACCCATGAGTTAGGAACAAATGATATTGCCCCAGGAGAACCTTTGCTTGGTCACTTGGAAGAGAAGCAGTTAGGCAATGAATGCTTGATTGATTACCATTTAAGAACGGAAGACTCAAGTTTTTTAGCGAAGGCTATAGCAGAATTAGTGCCTGCTAACTCTAATCCCAAACTTCAACACACAGTGGAAATGGGGGGAGAATTGGTAAGATCTTCCTGCATCTCGACCACAGAACTAATACACGCTGAGATACGTGGGCCTCCAGAATGACAGGGGCATGCGTTAGAGGATGTGAATTTTACCTAGCTAAGTCCCTATGTGCAGTTCCCTCTCTGGCAACATTAAAAGACGAGTCATCTCCTGTTAGGCAGGAGTCAATAGACTCTCTGCAGGGTAACCTAGTGGGGAATGGTGACGAGTCTTATGCAGCTTTGGCCTGTACGTCCTTACAGCCCCTTGACAATTCCCTGAAATGTATGTCTTGGAATGTTTCCGGATGCAGATCTAGATCCTGGGATGCTGAGTGGCTTGCTTTTTTGCAGGACCACGATTTAATTTTCTTCCAGGAAACCTGGTTACAAGCAGGGACTAAGTTAACTGTTCAAAGATTTCGAGCATATCTTTCCTCTGGCGCAAAAGTTAAAACAAAAGGTCGAATTTCTGGCGGCCTGGCTATCTTAATCTTGGAGAAATACGATGGCCTTTTTAAGCCACTATTATTTGCAAGACATGAATGCCAGATAGGACTGTGGGTATCACCTTCTGGAATTCAGCTCCTTTTATTCAATCTTTATATACCCCCTCCTTCTTCGCAGTATTATATCTCTGACATCTGGCAGACCTTAGGCGAAATGTTTGATCAGTTGGACAAACAGTTTCCCACAGCATTATGGGTCCTAGCGGGCGACTGGAATGCAAGAATGGGTTCCCCTCAGGACTGGGATCTAGAGCTAGGCTCAATGGATATAGATAGACTTCCATTGAGGTGCTCTGCAGATCCTGTAAGGAACAAGACTGGATCAGCCATGGCTGAATTATTTGTACAAAGTAATTTACTCGTACTAAATGGTAGAGGGGGTAGCAACCCCGAGGGGGACTTCACTTTTGTTAACATCAATGGAAAGAGTACAGTCGATTTATATAGTGACTCGGGCATCTCAGAGAGGGAGTTTTGTTAACTTTAGAGTGATCCCCTGACCCGAGAGTGACCATCATGCACTAGCTGTTGACATTAAGGGTTGTGCTCAAAAGAACCCCTCTGAAGTTTTGTATGGTAGTAAGGCTTTAAGCAGGTGCAGATTCCAGGTCAGATGGAATGACTCTCTGATCCCAAAGGTCTTTGCCCTATTATGGGGTGAGGAGTTAAGTCAATCTTGAAAGACTATGCTATTGGCTGGGGAAAAGGAGATAGAATTAATGGAGAAGCAATACTCTGATAGTTTCAAGGTTAGCCACTACTATCCTCTGCAGAGAAAAACGCTTTTTTGATGGACAGTCTAATACTTGGTATGACCAGGATTGCAGACGTGCTAAACGAGAACTTGTACATATTAAGGGACTTTGGTTAAAGAAGTGCACAGAGCAGCTTAAAATACAATTTCTGCTAACCAGACGGAGTTATACAAACTTGGTCAAAACTAAGAAACAGGCATACACTCACATGATTTGGGCCAAACTTAAAGTGGTGGCTCTTTTGAGGGACTCTAGGTCCTTTTGGACCATAGTCAACAAAGAATCCTCTTCCTTTTCTAGTGCGCAGACATTTGTAATAGACGAGAGGACTTGAGTATCTTTCTTTTAGTCGCTTTTTTGACCCACAGAAGAGGGAGGCTGAACAGACCCCTTTAATTTTTACCAGGCGATTGCAGGCATCAAAAACTGGTCTCTTTGATCCGCAGGTAGAACCCTGCCAAGTAGTGGATGTGATAAAATCTTTGAGACGCACTAAGGCTCCTGGAATCGACTTCGTGGTTGCTGAGGTTTTACAGATCTGCCCTGAGTGGTGGTCTCCACTTTTGGCCAAGTATTTTTCTCAGTTCAACACAACAATGAAGATACCTAGTGATTGGGGTATATCAATTATTTACCCAATATTCAAGAAAGGAAATCCAAGAGATCCCGGCTGTTACCGCCCCATTAGTCTCCTCCCTATTATAGGGAAAGTGCATGCGAAGCTGCTTCTTAGTCATCTTGAAGCCTGGGCCCATAGTCAGAAGGTGATTCCACAGGAGCAATTTGCTTTCTGGAAAAAAATTTCCACCACAGATAATTGTTATATCATTTCACATATCATCACCAAATATGTTAAGATCAGCAAGGGGTCGCTTTTTCTTGCCTTCATAGATTTTCCAAAGGCATTTGAGTCTCTTCCACGGTTAAAGCTTTGGCATAAATTGCATCAACTCGGCACTGATGATCACTACTTGCCCTACTCATTTTTGTACATACAGATAATCATGCTAGGATCAAACTAGGGGAGGGTGGACGCTTGTCAAAGCCAATACGAATTCAGAAAGGTGTTAGGCAAGGCTGTGTTTTTGCCCCACTGCTCTTTACATTGTACCGTAGTGATCTTGTAGACAAACTAGCTTCCCCTTTATGCCATCCGCCTAAGGTCAAAGACAAATCCTTAACTGCCCTGATGTATGCAGACGACATCATCTTGCTGCCACAAACCAAAAAGGGGGCTTTGTAAATTATTAGAACATTTAGCTGAATACTGCACAGTAAATGAGTTGAAGATTAACCTGCATAAATCTCAGATTATGGTTGTGGGGAGAAAGAAGGCTTGCAAGTATAAATGACTTATCAAAGGTGAGCAGCTTTTGCAAGACAACTCGTATGTGTATTTGGGCACTGCCCTATCCGACAATACTTTATGGGGCCGTCACCATAAGTTGATAGGATTGAAAGCTAGGGCAGCCTCTAATGGAATTTTAAGGTTAGCTGCACGCTCAGAGGGAATAGACACTTCAACTATCCTGGATGTATTCAGAGCAAAGGTGCAATCTTCGCTGACCTTTGGCTCAGAAATCACTTTAGGGTTTGACCCTTGCTCCCCCCTACCTCTCTGCACTTATCGCCCTCCATACTCCAGCCCGTGCACTTCGCTCCTCCTCTGTCCCTTCTCTCACCCTTCCACGCCTTCCCTGCTCCCCTAAGCGCCTTCGTCCCTTCTCACTTGCTGCCCCCCATGCCTGGAACTCCCTCCCTGTCCACATCCGCCTTGCCCCCTCCCTTCATACCTTCAAATCTCTCCTTAAAACTCACCTCTTTCGCTCTGCTCTGTCTGACTCTTTATCCTGCTGAGCCACTATTCCTATACCTACGATCGGTTTACCCTTATCCTTGCAACATGGACCTGCCTGCTGTCATTCTCATCGTAACCAAGCCAAGTACGTGCACTTGAGACCTCGCATCTTCATGAATGTTAGACCCCTTGTCTCTCCCTCTGTTCCCCTTCCTAAGTCTCTCCCCCAGCTCCTGTCTCTCAGATTGTAAGCCCTAGGGGCAGGGACCGTGTCTATTTTATTACTTTGTAAAGTGCCAGGTACACTGCTGGCGCTATATAAATGTTTGTTAATAATAATAATAATAACCCGCAAATCCTCGAAGTAGTACAGAATATCTTCTTAAGGAAAATACTAAGGGTGCCACAATGCGTTCCAGCTGCAGCAGTCCGGGCCGAGACGGGTATGTTAGCTATTGGCTGTTTATATAGACAAGTGGCGCTTAGATATTGGCTCAAACTAAGTAATCGGACTGAGTCCTCCTTGCCTGTCCTTTGTCTAAAAGAGGAACTGGAATACGATCAGATGCCAGCCTATTCCTGGCTTTCTCAAATAGTAATTTATTTAAAGCATGCAGGTCTATCTTTCTCGTGCTTTTGGGGGAAGGATGTAACTGCGCAAAAAACCTTGATGAAACAAAGATTAAGTGACATTTCAAGGCAAGATGACTTGGCCGCATTAGCTTCCTGGAGGGCTGCTCCCTGGCTAGGCTCTTTCAAGAAGTTTCACAAGTCTGAGTTATATCTTGATGCCCTTACTAATGTTAAGCTGCGCAGAGCCTTTAGACAACTGCGCCTTCAGTTGTTCTCCTCAGTTATTATGCAGGGACGTTATAGTAAAACACCTTACAGAGAAAGGCTCTGCCCCTGTATGAACTGTGAGGTAGAGGACTTACCGCATTTTCTCTTTAAGTGCCCTTGATTTGAGAATTTAAGATGGTCCTGGCTCAGTTCATTATGGGAAGGGAGGGAGTACCTGCCGGTAGGCCGGAAAATAGACATGCTTGTGTCAACTAACGATGTGAATAACATGTTGGCACTTGCTTCCTTTGTTTTGTTAGCTGACAGACAACAGGATAAAGAGTAAATATCAATTAAGAGTCGGGTGATGTAAGAGCACTGTTTGTAAAGTTTTGTATTTCGCTCATTTGATCTGCTTGATGCAAGGCAAAAATTGTTATAAATGTTGAATTGTTTTAGTTTGTTTTCTTTGGCCATGGCGTAAGCTAGTGCCATTCAATAAATTTACTTACTTACACAAGCAGCCCCATTAACTTCAGGCTTCAGGGCGGCAGCCTTAATGTTTAAAAATACAAGCCTTGCTCATTTGTAAGCTTAAGGTGCAACCGTGATCCACTGAAGGCAATGGGAGCTTTGCCATTTGAGTTCAATAAGATCAAGTCCGCAGTCTTAGTGGTTTCTTAGGCCGCTTTTACACGAGCGGCCAGGGAAGCAAGTTCTTCAATCCACCACTAGGAGAAGCCGCACAGGGTGCATTTACACGCACTGGAAGTGGCTGCCCACCATAGGAATCAGCACTGCGCGTGGCCTCCCATAGCCTCTTTGAAGACGCATTCTGGAAACCCCGATATTGAGGTTTCCAGAATGCGTCTTTAAAAAGGCTGCGGGCAGCAACACACACCACCAATTCCTATGGCGGGCGGTCACTTCTGATGCATGTAAACGCACTCTGTGCGGCTTCTCCTAGCGGCGCGTTGCCCTTAGTGTTAAGAAAGTGACGTCCTTCCCATTGCCTCCAGCTAACACCTCAGTTGTATTCATTCAGCCTTTGCCACTGGTGTATCTATGGAATCCCTGACCTTATTCTCTTAAGATGGTTACCATGAGGCAATTACCAATGTAATAATACTGCGCCCCATACCAAACCATGTTGGGAAGTATCAGGCTGGTCTGGGGAAACCCCGTCTGTGGAAATTATAGGAAATCTGCCCTCTTCAGGGCTCAGGCAACTGGGCAAGTTTACTACTGCTGAGCTGAAGAGCTATTTTGATAAAGGAGACCATTCAAATAAAGTTGGAGTTATACGAGCTGAGAGCTTGCATGTATATTTGTACTGCCATACTGATAAACCATAACCCCAACCAAAAAAGCTTTCATCCCCTTGAGAGTGAAATGTTATATTTTCATGTGTCTTCTTCCAGTAAATTTCTTGCTTAGTATGTTTGGATGTTTTTGGCTCTATTGCTAAGCAATAAAAATGATGTTCATTAAAAGCAGAGAGAACAATAAAAATAGTATTAAATACAGAGCTGGCTTTATGACTTTTACGTTTTACAAACACTCTGCCACAACTCGTTAGCAGAGCATGCTATGGTTCTAAATCATAAATTCCGGCCCAACTCACATTAATTCATAGCCTTGACAGAGAAGAGATAAGAACAGACCAAAGCAAAGCTGTGCAAATAATGAGCAAATATTCCATAAATATTCCCTCCAATTAGAAACATAAATTTGCTTTGTTGTGACTGGGCTCCTGGTGTGCACAGAAACCTCCAGAACAGGAACTGAAGTCTGCATGCTCCAATATTCTGTCTAGGGATGTGCCATTTTAGGTGGATGGAATCTGGCCAACCCATACACAGAGGATAGAGACCAATTAATGTCCCCTTAGCCTGTTTTTAGACATGCCACTGGGCTCGCGGATTTAAATAATCCACCATTAGAAAAGTTGTATGGGCGGCGTTTAGATGTGCTGCAGCCATTGAAAACAGCAGCTCGTGCATTCCTTTGAAACCACATAGGATATGAGGTTTTACCAATGCAGTTTATAAAGAATGCATGCGTCATGGTTTTAAATGGCAGTGACGCGTCTAAACGCCGGCTGCGCAACTTTTCTAACAGTGGATTATTTAAATCCACGAGTCCAGTGGCATATCTAAAAGTGCCCTTAGTGTTAAGAAAGAGATGTCCTCCCCATTGCCTCCAGCTAACACCTCAGTTGTATTCATTCAGCCTTTGCCACTGGCGTATCTATGGAATCCCTGACCTTATTCTCTTAAGATGGTTACTATGAGGCGACAAACATGTTCCCAAGGCACACGGCCATGCGCATACCTTTGGAGTATTTTGCATTTAATCCTATGTCTAGTAAAATTCGTAAATTTGTTTAGCTCCAATTTAGCATATGGACACTAAATTAGCTTACGTGGTGTAGTTGTTAAGAGTGCAGTACTTGGACCTCCAGAACAGGAGATGAGGGAGGTCTCTGTTTCAAGTCTCACCTTAGCCATGAACTCAGGTCACTGGATGACCTTGGGCCAGTCACAGATGTCTCAGCCTAACCTATTTCACAGGGTTGCTGTGAGGATTAAGAGCAGAGTTAATTACATTATTTGTTAATGTTATGAGGGCCGGCCTTAGGATTTGCGGGGCCCAGGGTGAAGATAAAATGCAGGGCCCCTGGTGGCCCCTTTGGGGGCAACCTCTGCGGTGCCCTGAAACTGGTCATGTTTGGGGCCCCACTGAGAGGGTTTGGTGCCCCCACAACCTGTCCTGGTGAAAACTGAGGCTACTGTGGGGCCCTCAGAAAGAGCAGGGCCCGGGGCGACTGCCCCAGGTCACCCGGTGTTAAGGCAAGCCCTGAATGTTAGTTAATATTAGTTAAAGAATTGTAAACCATGGCAATTGTAAAGCACTTTCCAAAGATGCACAATCACCGTTCTGTTCATTCAGGCTGGCACGTCCTTCAGGAACACACACCCCCCATCAGCTGTTTGGTGTGTCGAATGTGTGCATCAAACAGCTGATGAGGGCCCCGGAACTGCCCCCCCATCAGCTGTCTATTATTCATTAATTATTATTATTATTATTATTAATTATTAGTATTATTATTTATTAGTAGTATTATTATTTATTAGCAGTATTAGTATTTGTATAGCACCAGCAGTGTACCTGGCACTTTACAGAACAGTAAGATAGACGCAGTCCCTGCCTATGGCTTACAATCTAATAGACATGGAGGGGGGAGACAAGGAGAGGGGACATAGGAAGAGACAAGGGATAAATAACATTCAAGTGGATGTGAGGTCCCAGGTGCACATGCTTGGCTTGGTTGCAGCTAGGCAGGAGTCTGTGCAGAGGGCAGACAGTAAATATTGAAAGGAAAGTTCTAGCAGGTGTCGGGAAAGGCGTCGAGGAAGAGATGGGTTTGAGGAGGGATTTAAAGGTGCGGAGGGAGGAGGCAAGGCGGATGTGGACAGGGAGGGAGTTCCAGGCATGGGGGGCAGCAACGGAGCAAGGGACAAAGGCGGTTAGGGGAGCAGGGGAGACGAGAGAGAGCGAGGGAGGGGGCAGAGGAGGAGCGGAGAGTGCGCACAGGAGTGTGTAAGGAGACTAGGGCTGAGAAGCAAGGGGGCCCAATTCTGCTGTGCCATGTTGGTCCAGGAGTCCTGTCCTGTGTGGACGGTTCCTAAGGTGGCCCTGGGACATGAAGGGACCTGTGCCGGCAGCCCCCGCACCCAGGTTAAGGGTTAAACTCCCTTCCCTTCCTTTTGGGGTTCACCAAAGCCCAGGCTTGAACATTTTCTGGATACAATGTAAGACCTTTTTTTATTTGGCCAAGCATTTGGCAGGTGGGGATAGGACTGGGGGTTGGGTTTTTAGGCGATTTTTGTTTTGTAATTATTTATAGCTATTTTTTATGCTGTTTTTATATCTTCTTATGCTCCCTGAGTCTTCAGGATAGGGTTAGGTATAGATTTAACTAACTAAATAACTACTCAAACCAAGTCACAGAAAATTTAGCAACACAGTTCCAAACCTTTCTTTAGTCGCCTGGTTTCAGGTTAAGTTAAAGGCTCAAACCATAGATTTGAAACCTTTTACCTCCCATGGGTCATTCTGAAAATGAGTAGAAGCTCCATGACGGAAATGGGAGGCAGGAGCACTTCAAGGATGCACTCAATATGAGGCAAGGAAAAGGAGGGTCCCTTTCATGGGTCTCTGCCGTAGATGCATCCCCTATCCATGAGAGCATGCTCTCACTTCCACTCCCATCCCCTGAACTCACTCCTTCAGTGCTTCAAAATAGGGATCTGTGGGCCCATGTTGTCGAACCATGAATTGGAAAGGAGTAAAATAAAAGACAGACAAAGTCGGGATTTGGCTGGTGGGCCCTATGTTTCCCGCCTCTGGAGTAAATTGATGAAAGGTTGCAGAATTTTCCAGACAAACCTGCACCTGATTTTCAATTAACCTGGGCTAATTTATGAGGTTGCACTAAAATGTCATGAAAGCAGCATGTTGGAGTTAGTTTCACTTTGAATTCCTTCCCAACACAAAAAGAAACTCAGGAACTGGAAACCCAAGCACAGAACATTCCCACAAACCCCCCCTCTCCCACCGTTTTACACATCACTGACAGAAGCTGCATGAACTATTTCAGAGCGCGTACCAGCCACACAATCTTTCCACATCAGCCACTCCTAGCTCACGGCAGCGGGAAAAGTTGCCTCAGAACAGCACCTGTCCAGGGAGCACAGCGACAGAAAGAAAAACAAATGATCTTACAGGATAATAAAACTAAAGAGAACATGTGTAAGGTCATTTGTCAATGGCATATCTTAATCCCCAAAGTCCCATTTTCATTACAGTCCCTGCTGCTGGAATCGTAACCTTGACACCCATTATGCAACAAACCTCGTCTGTAGCTTAGCATGCATGACTACCACTTAGGTCAATTATTCAAATGACAGATCATGCAATGAGACTCTTCCTCATTATGATTTTGCTGCACCATGTTTATACGCAAATGCTTATCTGATACATTCACATACTTCTAGGAAATCTTTCCTGATACAATCTACTACAAAAACAACAACAGGAAGGAGATCCCAATGTTTCCATTATGTAGTCCTAATGTTCATCTGCTATGACACTGACTGTCTTACTTTGGTATTTATAATGCTAATTTTTGCAAAGTCTGATTACTTGAACTGGGTGGGTATTGTTTTAGAAGTCACTGCTGGGGGAATCATCTTTTCTGCACTGATTTAAAAGCCTGCAGGTTTGATTTCTTCATTTGGACGCTTCATTCACACATGATAACATCAATTACTTTTGCATTACTTATATTTTTGCACTGTGCTTAGACTATTTTAGCAACTTCAAGTGAACAATGTAACGCATGTGCACATAGCTGGCGATAAGATGAGTGCTCAGTGCTATTTGTGCCAAGTCAAACACTACTTCGTTACCGGCCATAAACATACTTGGCTTTTACCATTTTTGTCACAAAGAATGACTGCAGCTCTCATCTCATCTCCATATTCTTCCATTAACTTGTAATTGATTTTTTAATTTATTTGTTCTTTCAGCTGTCAAGAGTATTTCACCAAGTGCAGTGGCTATTGAAACAAGATTCACTTGAAAGTTTACTTGCCAAAAAATAGTGAAATGCCTTCTACAGCGAATGTTTACAAGGTAAGTAAACTTTCCCCTCAACCTTTTCTAGGGCAGCAATTCTATGCTTCTTCCCTCACAGCCAATGCTCCTAAATATGCTATCCTTTAAGATCACGGGAAGCCCCACTGAAGTCAAGGCAATGTTTGTATCTGGAAATGTAAGCAAGCGTGGAAGCTTTTGTAGGACAAGGATTCTGTAGCTCAATTCAGGACTGCAAATGTTTTACTAGGAAAATATCTTGGACCAAACTCTCTTAAGTGAAATCTCTCTCCTTCTCCTCGCCATGCTGCCCTCACTCTGCCCTTATAATCTCAAACTATGAACAAATTTGCTCATAGCTTTCCCCACTGAAAATTAAAGGTGAAAACAGACGAAACAGTAACCCAGATTAGCCCCCTCTGGACGGGTGGCCACCTGCCTGTCTGTTAGGTGGCCGCCGGAAGTTTGCCCGCACCCACCATCCTCCCGCCCCGTGGCACCTACTCACGGCATCATCACAGCGAATGTGGAGCCCATTGTGCAGATGAATGTTGGCTGATCTTGGTGACTGTGCACCCATGTGGCCAGCTCCCATCTATTAGGGTGTGCGCACCTGTTGCACATGTGCACGTCTGCCAGGACCATAGAATCCCGGGCGGAGCACCTAGAGCGGTCCAGGGAGCAACCAGTTCTCAGTGACGGTGGAACGTGGCCGGGAGGAACGCCTGCCAGTCCAGTCCATTGAGAGGAACCTGCAGATGGCGGCTGCATGGGGGCTCCACGGAACAACCCCAGACTCCAGTGGGCTAATCTCTCATCCGTTAATACCCTAAGACCTCTCAAAATGATTTCTACCTATAACATTCGGCCCCCCTGCTATTCCATCAGAGTTTAACCTTGGGACAGGAATTAGAAACAACAGCAGTATCCCTATTTCCTATTGCTAGCAGCTACAAACAAGTCTGTGGCTTATTTGGAAGCCTAACCTATAGAAAAAACACAGCAGTATAAAAAGAATACTGTTACTCCTCTTAAAAGCATTACATCCCCACCAAATTTCTAACCTTCATCTATACTACTGATTTATGTTCATGTATGTTATATTAATATCTGATGTAGCACGAAATTGCTCATTTTGTATTTGCATAGTTCTTGTGAACATGACAAATATATTTATTTTGAAAGTCCTATCTTCCTTGTATCTGATGCATGTCTAACATCCTCTTTCCAATAAGGAGGACAACCGTGCAAATTAACTTTTAACTACTATTTCCTATCATGAAGGTATTTGTAATCCAAGTGTTCTGTTCATTTACAAATAAATGAACAATGACAAACTATCTTTGGGTGCTAACCAATGAGACATTGTCCCGCATTAACCCTGGATTTACCTGCTCGTCTACTCGGTGCCCACCAGATGATCAACCCCGGGGCTTCCCCAGGACCACGCCACATGGCATCAAGTCAGGAAATGTGAAGTATGCTGTGTGGACACACCCAGGTAAACCTGGGGCAACGGGCAACCATGGGCCGGATCTTGTTAGTTAGGTTTCCCCACAGCCATAGGTTCGCCAGCACCATGGAGGCTTAGCTAGTGCGCCCTTCTCAGCTGACATCTGTCTGGAAGACAGGAGCACAGAAGTCCCCAGAGGCTGTCAGGGGTGCGATCTATCATCCTACTCCAAGCCAGCTGTCAGCTGAGAGGGGTGCACTAGTGCTGACTCCAATGGAAAGGGGAAATGCATCTGGAGGCCGTCCTGAGGCGCAGGCCGGGGAGCTGACCGTGCAGCTGTAGCATTGCTAGGGCAACGGAGTTGTCGCACGAAGCGAGTCTCGCGAGACAGGACTTTTTCGCATCACTACGCAGGGGAGTGGGGAGCACCCACCTGCCCACCCGTATAGCACTGCACTGTGGCCATAGCTGTTTAAAAGGGGCCAGGAAATAATTTTTTTCTGCTGGGCACTGATTGGATGGGTATCTTGTATTTTTTTGCCTTCCTCACAGTGCTGTTGTTCCATAAATTCAACTAATTGGAATGATTGGGTGTGAGTGGTGGATTAAGGCATACTGTCGCAGTCTTTCAAGGGTTCAGCTAGTTGTTGCTGGTTAAGTTCAATAGTTAAATAATTACTCAAAGCCATCTCCTTATGAGATGGAGCTGCCTGGCGAAGTCACGATCAAGGAGCAACGGATTTCAGCCAGTTGACATGGGGAGGGTCGACACAACCACCAGTGGATCCTCCTTGCCTGCTTCAGGTCACTAGAACATCAATGAGGTCATGCGGCCAGGGGGACTGAGTGACCTAGCCAGTAGAGAATAGTTGGGAGAGCAGTACATGAGAGTACATCAGGCCACCCTCTGTTCATTAATAGCTGACTGTTTTTTGCTGGACCCATGATGGGGAAGGTCCCCATCCCAGATAACCTGACCTGAATTGAAATTAAATTGGAATAAAGAGTGCAGCCTTTAAATTCCAAACATGTGTAGGCGTCTTCTTTCAGTGTGTGGCAGCCATGGGGATATTCATCTCAGTGAGGAAGGGAAATTATAATGTCGGTACTTAGCAGTGTAAACATGAGGATTAAGACGTTTTCCCCTGAATTTGGGACACAAGGGACAATCCCATGCTTAATTTCAATAGCTGTGCTTAGACCTGTGCAGCACTTATGGAGAGAGAGAGAAACACTCCTTCCACAAGTTTCCTGGAGTCCTTGGGAGTTGTTTCCTAAGATAGGGTATGAGAGGTTGTGAGTTTAAATCTCACTTCCACTCTGTGATTCCCATTCAGAGAGAAAAACCTGGGGGAGGGGGTGGGTGGACGTGTTCACCATGCTACCGAAAGTGACGTTGGTCCCATTCTGAAGCAGCGGCTGCCGAGAACAAGCATAGATTTGAAGATGAGGCGTTGTAAAACTGGTTTTACAATGCTGCATCTTCAAACCTGCGCTTGTTCTCAGTGGCTGCTGTGCAACGTCACTTCCGGTAGCGTGGGGACACGACTAATCCTCCCCTCCCACCTCCCCACGCAGGTTTCTCTCTCTACATATCTTTGCAAGGCTCTTTAAGTGCCTCATCTAAAAGTGGTCTGAGTAAGCTGGACTAGGGATCTAACCCCTGGGGATGGTATAGGTGTGTGGATGATTACATTGTTAAAACATTTTTTTAAAAACGAACAAAAAACCAGGGGCTTCAGGAGTTGGGGGTTAAACTATTTGAATTGTTGCTCTCTCTAGACACTGTCATATATTATCTTTGGAATGCAATATAATGTAAGACCTATTAAATTAGCCAGGCTTTTAACAGGCAGGGATAGAGTTTGGAGGTAGGAAAGGTTTTAGCCTTCAGAGGTATAAATCAAAATAAATAAATAATTTAAAGTGGAGAAATCTTTTCTTCATCCCCCCTGCAGACTGTTGGCATTATAAACTAAATGAAATTATTTGCCATCTTCCATCTTAAATTTATTTATTTCCATTTTTATCCCGCCCTTCCCTCATATGGCTCGGAGGCTTACAAAATAAAAAATATATATATATATATACAAACATATTAAAACAATTTTAAAAAAAACAAGACCCTACCCCCCAACCCTACCCTCATCCCATTCACCCCATCCCACTTCCCACAAGACCCACCCAATATCATTTCCTGATTCCCCTCACCCAATTCCCCTTACATTCCCTACCCCAACATCACCCAATCTCCTATCCCCACCGACCAAATGCCTTTTGAAACAAAAAAGTCTTTTACTGTCTCCAGAAGACGCTCAGGTCTGGGCTCATGCGAACCTCCAGGGGAAGGGAGTTCCATAGCATTGGGGCAGCAACTGAGAACGCCTCCCTGCTAGCCCTCATTGTACAAACAAAACGAACGGACGGTATCCACAGGGAGGTAATTCCGGTTGATCACAGGGGCCACAATAGGGCATGGAAGGACAGGCAGTCTTTCAGAAATGTGGGACCCAGACTGTTTAGGGCTTTAAAGGTCAAAACCAGCAACTTGAATTGTGCCCAGAAAGCTAGAGGAAGATAGTGCTGACTTCGGAGCACCAGTGTAATATGTTCCAGGTGCCCTGTACCCGAAAGGAGGTGAGCCGCCATATTCTGCATCAACTGCAGCTTGCAAACAGTCATAAAGGGCAGCCCTACGTAGAGTGCATTGCAATAATCTAGCCTCGAGGTGAGGAAAGCATGGATGAATGACACTGGCCAGATCCAAATCAGAGAGAAAAGACCGCAGTCTCTTCACCAGATGGAATTGGTGAAAAGCGCTATTGGCCACTGCTGCAACCTGACAATCCAGGTGCAGCAAGGAGTCCAGAAGCACTCCAAGGCTGCGAACGCAATCGACCAGAGGGGACCAGACCCCATCAATAACAGGAGTCCCAATTCCCTCCAGGCCACAAGGCCGACCAACCATCATCACCCCAGTCTTGTCTGGATTCAGCTTCAATCAGCTCATCCTCATCCAGTCCCTGACAGCAGCCAGGCATCAGGTAAGCGCCAAGACTGCAGGACCTTGGTTAGATTAAAAAGAGAGGTAGAGCCTGGTGTCATCAACGTACTCATGGCACTTCACCCCAAACCTCCCTATGACCTCACCCAGGAGCCCCATATACACGTTGAACACAAGAGGGGAGACAGAATAGTACCCTGCGGAACCTCACAGGGGAGGTCCCGAGAGGATGACGAGCAATTGCCCATCACCATACTCTGTGACCTCCCTGACAGGAAGGAGCGGAACCACTCGAGAGCAGTCCCACACACCCCCGCCAGGTCCCGCAGTCCTGTCAGCAACACCTCGTGATCAACTGTATCAAAAGCCGCCAGAAGATCTAACAAGCTCAACAGGGTAGAATTCCTCTTGTCCAAGTCCAGGCGCAGGTCATCAACCAATGCCACAAGTATAGTCTGATTGAGTGATGCCTACACATATGCCACCTGTTATTAAGTTGCTATTAAATCAGATGTTGTTATCAAACACATTAGAATGTCTACAAAAGACAGCAAATTCTTTACAACATATAAACAGCTGTTAATATCCATGCAGTTCAAAAGGAGGGAGGGAAAGAAAATCACTAACATTTTGTTGGGCACACTCATTCCTTCTGAGACAGAAATATCAACAAACACCAACATAATTTATAATTAACCAGGTTCAAAGAATTCTGATAGATCCTTCTTCTCAAAGGAGGAAACACGGCTTTGGTACATCTTCATCAGGATCTCTGGAGATTTTCAAAAAGAGGCTGGGCAGGCATCTGTCAAGGATCTCATATCTCTAGTCATCCTGCATCCCAGCAGAGGGTTGGGCCAGATGACCCTGAAGCTTCCAGCTCAGTGAGATTTTTTTCATTATTTGCAAAGCTGGTTTTTCAAGTCTTCTACATTTAGAACGGATGTGAGGAACCTCTGGCCCAGGGGCCAAATCCAGCCTGCAACAAGTGGTGGTTGTGGTTGCTTTTGTCTATTTCCAGTTCCTAGATCTGACTCATGGATCCAGTCCCTACCCCTCAAGCACTGAAAGAGGGAGCTGAGGGGATGGGAGCAGAGATGAGGCTGTGCACTCAAGGATGGGGGAGGGATCCATGGTAAAGATCCATGATCTGGATTCTCCACTTCCTTTGCACATCCTAAGCACACCACAGACCATACAACTTGAGTAATTTCAGACATACCGGGCCGCCAGACCCACCACACTGAACCACAGACCGGGTCAGGAATCAGGCCGGCCATCCTTTAGACGTGCCAGCCTGATTCTCACCGGGGATTGGGCGGGGCTGTACGGTGCAATGTGCGGCCGCACAGCCCAGCTCCCCCGGCTGCCCACCCTCCAGGAGACGGGCGGACGCAGTGGCCAATTCGGCCACCGCACCCAATCCTGTCCCGTGGTCGGGACCACGATCCAGCTGGGCTGCAGGTAACAGACGTTACCTTCGGCCCATCCCGGATCGTGGCCAATCCGATCACGGTTGGGGCCCGATCCCACCACGATTCTGGAGAGCCAGAATCATGGTCAATCTGATTCCCGTCAGTGATTCACTGGGGTGAACATCTGGCGGGAAGCAGAACAGACGTAATGGGACCAACGGCCGCCACAGGGGATTTACTGTGGTTGACCGTGGTATCGTTACATCTGAAATTACCCCTTGAAACTAATTTTCAACGTGGTGACCCATGCACAAGAGAAAGCTCCCCATCTAGAGTGTTTTCCATAATCCAAGGGGATCACATTTAACAGCATTTGGTAAAACGTTTTCTAACCGTTTGTAAATGTAATGATACTTGAAACCCCGGTTGCTAACTAAAATCAGCAGCGCAGATCAGGCAAGTACAGAGAGCCATATCATTTAAGTAACAGTGTCAATCAAAAGCTATTTACGCCTAACATTTTGCTTCAAATATCCCAGTGACAGAGGCATCAGAAATGTATAGATTATATTAAATTAGACTGTGATTACAATTGGCTTGATTAGATTCTACTCTTACAAAATTCCCTTTGACTTCGTGGAGTCACGATTTTATCCTGGATTTATATGAAGTCTCCAATTTATTGACTGATTTGAAGATGTTGAAGATCAATCTTCAATTGATTTGAAGATGCTGACCGAGGGTGCATGGTCTCCAGTTTGACCCAGGAGAAAGGGCTAGGGCAGGGATGGGGAACCTCAGGCCCGGGGGCCAAATGCAGCCCTCAGCAAGTTTTTATGCGGCCCCTTTCCAGTGGCTGGATCTGGCCCCTGGATCCAGTCTCTACCCCCAAGCACTGAAAAACTAAGCTCAGGATAATGGCGCAGAGATGTGAACATGCACACAAGGCTAGGGGACAGTTCCATGGCTCAGATCCATAATCTGAATAATCCTTTTTCTAAATAAACCTGTTAAGCACCCCCACCCCCAACATCTAAGTGGCCCTCAGAGCTTGTACTAATATTTAATGTGGCCCCCAGGACAGAAAAGGTTCCCCACCCCTGGGCTAGGGTGTGGAAGATTATCCTGGCTTGTTACTGTCATACTGTGAGGAAGCATTTACGATTCTATAAAACCTGCATTTTGCTACCAGTAAATGAAAAGAGAACAGTGGCTACTAAAAGGGAAATGTGTCCAGAAAACACCTTTTAAATATGTTGGGAACAAAATATTTGTAAAAGTGTATTTCAGCTAATTTATTCCCTAATATGACTGCTCTTATAATCCTTTGTTGGTTTCCACATCTCCATATAGCTGATTTATCACACCTGCAGGCCAACCCACCAAGCCACTATTTTAGTGCAATAAATCAGAAATAACTCTCTGTAATACAATGCTTTTTTAAATAGCAGACTCTGAAGTATTCTTCTTATTCTTTCCATTAGTGTTTCCTGCAAAGTGCCTTTATCTGACCGAACAGCCTAGTATTTTTTCCCTATGTGCACATAGTTGTATTTACTTTTACAGTTATCGTCATCCTATTGAAAACAACTGTTTCCAATATGCATTTTTTACTGAATGCAGACGAGTTATTCCTGATTACAGACATCAACAGTCTGTAACCCTCTGCCTCTTGCTTTACTTGAAGCCAGACAGGACAATTGGGTCCCTTTCCTTGGGAATTGTCTTTCTATCGCCTCTGAGGCCACAGACATTTTCTTTTTCAAAAGAAAATAACCCCCACTTCTAGCCCCAAATTGTATGGACAGCAGCAGCAGCAGCTAGACAAAAGTTGGGGAATCTTTTCCCCACTACACGCCACATCACATTTTTACAAGCTTTGTAGGTCAGAGGCGCCTGTAAGTGGGTGGGTGAGTGGGGGACTGGATCACTCTGTGGGGAGAAGAGGTGGAGACCGTCAGAAATGGAGAGAGCTCTGCGGACCAGGCAAAAATGGAAGGGACTGTATTAAAAGGGAGGTGGAGGAAGCTGCAGTGGAAGATGGAAGGGGGAATGGACCATGAATGGCCCCAAGGCAGGGGGTCTCTGTCCCTGAGCTAGACTATAACATATCTGGGATGGCAGGCAGGAGGTGACTACAATGAGGAAGTAAACAGTACCCAGAAATGGTCTTCCTAACCCTGTGGCAAGGCTATATGTGCCTGGGTTGGCTTGAAGGGAACCGCAGGAACATGAAAACCAATTATGCTTTCAAGGGATGGGGCCACAGTGTGGGTACCATGGCTTTCCATCCTTCCAAATCCGTGGTCATCAGGCAAACCAAAAGTGTAGGTTTCCTTATGGACCCCTGGCAAGAAGCAAGTGTAAGATTTATTGATTAAAAATGCAAGGTCAGCTAATTGTATAAGTTTTGGTTGTTGAAAGTGTACGTTTCATTAATTAAAAAGAGAACTCTCTAATGCCACCTATAGATGAAATAAGAGAAGTGCAACAGCAGATCCTACAAAAGGATTCTCAAGAACCCTCAGCCAATAAGGATTAAGAATTTTGCATATCTCACAAAAAGTGTCAGAGGGCAAAGTTATGCAAATGGGCTGGATTCTGGAGGAGCAGGACAGATTATTTATTAATGTGCCTGGTGCTGCCCTTAGGGGCTTACCGTTTAGGCTGCTTTACCACGTTAAGAAAGGACTGGGGACTAACGTGAGTTTTACTCACGATAGACCGGTCATGTGAAACCCCTGATCATGGGCATGCGGGTTTTCACGTTATTTTTCTCTTCCCCTGTTAAAATCAATAGCGTGAGACAGGGCTGGATTTTTTAGCACCACTAGGCATATGCAGTGCTTTACTGTCACAGATTTTGGAGACAGGTCCCCACCCAGTGGATTTACAATCTAAGAGGGACAGAGGTGAGGGGAAACACAGGGAGAGACAAAAACACACACACACACCCATTTTATAGAACCGAGGCCGAGACTTGCCCAAGGCCACCTAATGAGTTCATGACTAGGACAGGATTCAAACCCTGGCTTCCCAGGACCACGTCCAGCACCTTATTCACTACACCCCACTGGCTCTCAGGGGTTTGGAGGATACAGAGAAAAGGGAGTAACTGGAGAAATGGGTCACGTTAGGGCATTCTGCCGGGACCAAGGGGAAGACTGGCTCATGCTGAACCTGCAAAGGAATGTTGAGGGGTTTTAGAAAGAGGGGGTCAAGTGGAACCCAGGAGAGGAAGTGCTGAAGGAAGGTGAACTGATGATGAACTCTAGAGAAGGCAGAGAAAGGTCATCCGGTTTGGAGGGGTAACAGAGGGAAATTGCCTCTAGGGTTAATTGTGTTGTGGGACTACAAGGTTGTGCCAGGGTACAGCAGGTTCCACTATACAGTACAACCAGTGTGAACTGTGAAGTCTCTGAGGAAAAGAATAAGGAAACCAACTTGAGACCTTGGAACCGGGAAGAAAGTAGAGACCGGTACCTGTGAGTAAGTGATGTGAATATGGAAACCTTGTATTATTAGGAAGGGGAAAGCTTTTTGGTATCTGGATCACTCTGTTACCCCTGGAAAGGAAGGACCAGCCTGGAACCAGTTCTGCAACCTGGGTGAATGGTGCTTTGGCTGCTATTAAACAGTTCTTTCTTTTGGTTTCTGATTTAAACCTCAGCATGTTAGCCTCCTTATTTTGGGGAAAGGCCAGAGCCCACCACTAGGCAGGGAAGAGCAAAGATACATTCAAGAATCTGAGAGGTGCACATGCAACTGGAGAAGGGGAATGCTGAGGGTTAGACAGTATAAGAAGAAGCATCAATGAGCGATCTACTGGGGTAAGGAGCTAGGGAAAGCTTGTTAGAGGAGGGAGGCTTTTAGGAGGGATGGGGCACAGCATATGTGTTTGAGGGAGTTGCAGGCGTAGGGCCCAGACTGTGAGATGAGACAAAGAAAATTTAGGGAGCAGGAGATTTAGGGATAGGTGAGGGAGTGGCAGAGGAGGAACCAAGTTCCTAGGTGGGAACATAACGGGAAATAAGTGCAGAAACACAGTGAGGAGTAAGGCCATAAATATCCTTGAAGGTGAGGACAAGGGGTTTGTACTGGATGCAAAGAGTAAGAAAGAGCCAGTGGAAGGAGCAGAGGAAACAAGTAGTGGGCAGGGTGGATGACCTTGGCAGCAGAACATGAACCTTCTGATTGGTCACCTGTGGTGACCACAGGAGTAGTTGCAAGACGGGAACTGAGAATATTTTCTCCCATCCTACCTAGCCAGAAGACCCTAGTTATGGGACGCAGCATGGTCACATGCCAGCTAGACATTTGCTGTCATTGACTTAATCAACGTTTAAGCCAATCCAGCCACCTTCGTTTGGACAGAATATTCCCCTCTGTTTTCCCTTGGCTGTTTTGTGTCAGCAAATGTCTGTGGAGGGAGATACAAAACTGGCAAAATCCAAGCTGCTCCTATTTAGATTAACGGAATCTAGCAAAAATAAAGAATGTACATGTAGCAAAATAATCTGGTCCCTAGAAGGGAGGAAAAGAAAAGGTGAAAGGCCAAACAAATGCTTAGAGAAGCAGGATGAACACATTTCTGTAATGAAAACAAAAGATAAACTTTGTTGAATCCTGTGTGCAAAGTGAAGCAAGCCAGATGGTGATCTAATAAACATTATGACCCCTATGATCTGGAACAGAAATAGTGTCAGTTTAAATGATAGCATTTTATTACCCTATGCAAGGTTTTTACTTTTCAACAACTACTTGATTTTCAAAATGTGTTTGTTTGTCACTTCATTTGAGTCACTGATCCAAAAGTCTTAGGACAATACAAAGATTGTGTGGTTGCCATGTTGGACCCAAGTGACCGAGATGAGGACAAGGTGGTTTGAATGATATCTTTTATTGGACCAACTGCTGTTGGTGAAAAAGAGCAAGCTTTGGGTCCTTCCTCGGGCATTAACAGGCCCTTTCTCATTACTTATCCACCCCCACCCATTCCTGCCTCCTTATATACCTGCCCTAAATTTGCTCCGTTTATATATTTCTGACAGGCTACGTTACATGTCTGAGGAAGGGTCCTGTGTGGCTTGACAGATTGCTCATTTCACCAACAGCAGGGGGTTCTATAAAAGATACCATTCAAACCAACTTGTCTCCATATCTGACAATAAAAAGGAGAGAGATGTTAAAATACACAATGGCTTACTGTGCCTGTAAACCAAATCCAGAAAGTACATTTTGTACTGTTTGACAACATTTAGTTTGCTCCAGTTTTGATATTGCCAAAACCAAAACAGAATGAGAATTCAAGTTCCATTTGTCTTTAAGCTGAAATGTCATACCAAGTGAACCTTTGATAGAAATTTCAACAATTCCCATTTTCCAAAATTAAGATTTTGTAAATACTTACACAATTTTGATTTTTTTCAGGAAAAAGATCAGAAAAAAAATCTCATATTTTTTGGAGCCACAAGCCTCCCCCACCCTCCCGAATTTCAGTTCAGTAGAAAATTACAGTATTTTAAGATTTATTTTTTAAAATTCATTTGGGTTTGTCCTGAAACAAAAATAGACTTCAAAACATGGACTGGATAAATTCTTAAAGAATGGGTCCATAAATAGCTATTAGTCTGGGGGCTGAAAGCGAATAGAAGGAAATGGATCATTCCATTACCACCTGCTGTGCACTTCTCTAAAGTGACACTGAAGCTGGCCACTGTTGGAGACAAGAGGTGTTTTCAGACGTGACGATATCCCGCATTTCCATGCTTTGACCCACGTGGAATTACGGGCCACTGTCACGTAAGGAAGCGCTGCCAGATGTTAGCCCAGGCTGTTTCCTGGGCGGTGTTGGCGCTTAGTTCAGGCTGTGACTCAGGAACATCTCCAAGCTCCAAGTCCAGGATAAACGCCAACACCACCTGGGGAACGGCTGCCTGACCGGGTGTAAAGCATGCTGTTATTACATATGAACAACTGCTATACTTACCCCGGTTGGGATTCCCCCTGGTGTTGGCCACCATTGCTGCCCGTCAACTAAGAGGGTGGGGCTGTGTGGATGCATGTCTGTGCGTCTCCCCACCCCCTGTAACGTTTGTTTGGAGGCCAGGCTAAGTCCCAGCTGGAATTGATGACTCCCACCACCTACCAGAGAAGGTTGTATCAATGGCAGGAGTCATCACGTCTGAAAACACACAAGATCAGGCCTAAATGGACCTCTGATCTGATCTGATCCAGTATGGCACTTTTTAATGTAGCTATATGTTTTTTATTTAGGACCTCAAGCTGATGAGTGTGAAATATTTAATATTTCACATTAATATTTAATGTGAAAAGGATTACCGTTACCTGGCAAGAAGTCAGAATAATAATTTGGGTGCAGTTATGTTTGCAAAAATTTGTTTGCTTATTTGTTTTGTTTTGCTTGTTTTATTTGTTTGTTTTGTTCTGGTTTTGCTAATCCTGACATAAAGAAATAAAAAAGTGCTAGACACTCCTGCCTATGCAGCGTCAAGATTTGAGACCCAGCATTAATGGAATATGGAAGTGAATCCTGAAGGGAAAGCAATTTCTCACCAGCAGCAAAAGAAAGTGTTTGAACTTTGGAGTTGGTGGCAATAATCCCCTCTGTGTGGGTTTTCACAGTCCTAGAGGCAATCCACATTGCATGAATTCATGCCTCTGCCATCTTTACAGTAACGGAAAATCATTACATGAAACCCACGTGGGAAATAAAAAGCAGAAAAACAGGAGGAGAAGAAGAAGAAAATGTCTTGCTCCTGTAAATATTAAACACACTAAAATGCTGATCAAACAGAAAACTACGTTAATTAATGTTTACCTATGGCAATCCATTTAAAATAATTGTTTCTGTTATGTAAAATATCAAAAATTAGGTGAAGTGGAACCATCAAAATTAAAACATTCACCAAGGGAAAATACCGCAGGAAACAGTAAAAACAGTCTGACAGTGACAGATATATATTAGATACCAGTGAAATGCATGGAATTCTTCTCTCCAAAGCTTTACTCAGAAGACCAGGTTTTCATGAGGACTTGATAGCAACACATACTGTAAATAAATCCACCAAACATACAACAAAATTACTAGGTAGCAAAGAGGCCCCTAAGTACTAAAAGAATGTCTATAAATGTTTAAAGTAATATGTGAATCAGGGACTACCAAATGTGAAATTAGTAAGTGTTCTATCTTGGAATACAAGTGCTGGCAGAGAATCAAACCCAAATAAAATTAAAATACTATAGCCCTTGTAAGCCTACACCAACGGGGAGTGCAGGTGCTCAACACTTCTGCGAAAAAAGGCAATAATTTGGATTTTCCTTTCTTCTGAAACAAAAGAGGATTTATTAGAGCAAAATACGGGTGTTTTCATGCGTGATGGCTCCCACTAACGCCATGGACCTCTCCGGGAGATGTTACTCTGGCTAGGACTCCGCCCAGCCGCCAAACAAACATGACAGTGGCTGGGCCGGGGAGGGGGCAGGGAAACACACAGGCTGTTTTTACACGGATCTGGGTGGGTGGTGTCGGCACGGCGGGTGTAGGTGGGTGGGTGTCCGCTTACACGGACACCCACCCACCTACACCTACCAACACCCATCTCCACCCACGGAGCTTCCTCCGTTCTGTTGGAGAGCTCTGTGGGTCGAGATGGGTGTGGGTTGGTGTGCGGCACACACAAACACCCGCCGTCCGTGTCATTTACACGGGTGCACACCTGCCGCACACCCATCCCCGCACCTACCGGCGGCCGTTTACACGAACTTCCCCCCCCCGCCACAAACCCGCCCGAACACTGAGCGGCAGGGAGGGGGGGACTGTTCATGTAAACACAGCCATAGACTTGCATCTGCATATCCCTGCCCCCATGCTACATGGAGCACTCCTACCTGAAGGACAGCCATGGTGGTGTGTGATGGCCGCGATGGCTGCCCGGAAGTGTCACCACTTCAGAATAGGGTAAGTACAGTGGCCTTCATCCATGACAGCCTGCCAGCCCTTATCCAGTTGGTGGTGGCACTTAGCCCAAGCTGTGACTTGGGGATGGTCTTGAGTCACAGCCTGGGCTAACACCACCACCGACCGGGTAACAGCCCGCAATAACATTTGGCGGGCACATTCCAGAGTCCCGTCTGAAAACACCCTATGATAGGGCTGTAATCATATAATGTGTCTCCTGTAATTCTGCAATGCTGATATTTATATGTATCATCATTACTGTAACAACAGCTCAGAATTTGAAGGTTGGGAGGGAACAGAGAACACCAGATCATCAAAGGGCACAGGAAGTGACAACTCAGAACATGTAAAATGTGAGTTTATGATGTCATTACACTCTAACAGAGTGTGGTGTGAATGAGCACTCTGCAGCAGACTGGACTGGCAAAAAGCTGGCACAGTTGCTCTGCACCGACACAGGTCACACAATAGGTTTGTTGTTGAAGAAAAGATGGTGTGGTTAGCATGCTTTCATGATATGGTGGTGATACTCAACTGTTGCAATGGCACCTTCAGTGTCCCCTGCAACCTACGTTACTTAGAGCAGCCTGGTCGTTTTATACTATTCGGGTAATTTGACAGCAAAATCAGTTCTTAAACTTTCTGAAACAAGCCTTTGACTTCCTAAACAAGCAGCAGAGCCATTTTCACTATTAGCAGTACCTTTCCAATGATTTAATTAATAGATGATCATTAATGCCCTTCACTTCAACCTCATGTCTCCCAAACTGTAGCTTATGTAGTTAAAAGATTAGACATGCTAACTATAAAATATGGAGAGTGGCTTGCTCAACGCTAGCAAAACTATTTACTCCTATATAAATTATGGGGGGAAATAATATATATGTCTATATTGCCAGACTGCTCATTTATACATTCAACTCTGGCTATCTATCTCAATAACCAAATCAATCTTTCAATTTCATGTACGGGAAAAGAACATTGCATTAAATATGTTCACTGTATGCAATTAGCAGTTTATCTCCTAGTGAGCAGCTAATTCTTAATCATGTAACTATGCAAACCTGCCTTAGGAAAGTTGTGGGGTGAGGGTGGAAGCAATCCAATTAGTTTCTGCAGCAAATCGTTTAGACTTCTTGCAGTATCTGCTTTAATATTCATTTGTGGGGTATTAGAATTATAAACAAAGCCTATGAAAATTGTAAAAATGTGTAATACACTACAATTACACTACAAAAGGGCATAGAGAAAGGTGTCACTTCAGGGGCTTTTGCCATCTTATTGGAATGAACACACAAGTGTCAATAACATCTGGAAAGCTTTACTGCTATATAAATTTGTAAGCAATTTAAGAGGAACTTTGTAGAGTTGTTTTAATCTTCTAGCTTTTCCTGCCTAATTGAAAACATGCCACTTAGTGGGTCATTATTTTCACCATGTATATTTTATATGTAAATACATTTTAAGTGTAGGGAGGTTACCTATTAAGCAGATTGATAGTACACTGGGAGGGAAAAGCCCTAAGCATCATCAAAAGGGAGGCAATGCAGTAGGAAACAGTCAACTAAAATATAATAAAGTGAGCTTTTATTTCATCCTGCGGAGACAATGGTAAATATCTACCATCAATAAAAGGAACTCTTGGGACCAACTAACTCTGTACTGATGGAAAATTAATGGGCCATGCATAGACCTCTCAGCTGCAAAGCTTGAGACATCAGGGCAAAATGTCTTCACTCAACAAGCAATATAGATCATGCAAACTCAAGGGTCTCGTCTTTGTATAATCTTTGGCAGACAAGCCCTTTATGGGATTTTTTTTTTCTTTTGTGGTAAAAATGTTTTAACCAATATGTTACATTTTCTTTTGAAATGCCTTGAGGCTTCATGCCTGAAAAGCATGCAAAAAATAACCTGCTGACTTTATAGAAATCACAAATAGCAACAGCTGATCAGAGATTGAAAGACAATATAAAAAAATAAAAGCCATGTACATCCAACTAAAAAAATTATTCAGTGAGGTACGGAAACATCCGTTTCAGTACGGAAACCAGGCAAAATAGCACTGACCTACTATTCCACATTCCTCTTCTGCAGAATGACTAAGAACTTGAAGAATTTTAGCATATTAAAACACATTAACACAGAGGTGTTGTAAATAACACGGCAACACCTTATGTTACAGTTTCATCATTATCTGGAAGCCTCTGCCTGGAAGGAAAAAGAATCTATCACCTTGATTTTGCAAGTAATTGCATCTACTGTGCTAGACTTACAGGAATACTTAAGCAGAAATGCTTTTGTGGTTGAAGACTTTGTTACACTGCATCACAAGCATGGTTGACTATTTTACAAGAACACCATTAGAGTCAATAAGGAAAGATCACACTCCCTACGTAGCTTGTGGGTACTGCCCTTACCTTGCATTTGATAACTCTCTTCAGAATGCTTATTCCACACCTTTGCTTCTGCTAGAAGCTTTTAGTTACCTATCCAAGCTGCATATAACTTTTGAAAACGAGTATCCAGCACTATTTGTTTCAAACAGACGATATAAGTGCTATTCACTTTCAACTTCCTTGGTCAAAGTGAATATTCATTTTGGATATTTTATTTCAGTTATTGTGTTCACTTTGTTATCTTGGTTATTCATGGAGCTGAAACAAATTGTTGATTTTTTTATTTGCTGATATTATTTGCTTTTTTGGATAGTTCTCCAAATAGGATCCACATCCGAAATGAGTATTTGCATATCTTCTCATTTGGATGCTCTGCTTCAGTTATTTCATTTGTTATGCTATTTCAGTTACTCAGAATAACAACATGATTGAATAACCGAACTGAAATAATTGAAATTATCGATACAGCCAACCCAAAATAACCAAAATGGGAATGTGACAAAACTGTGTCAAATAGCCACTTCATGTGGTTCAGTTCAAAGCACAAATTTGATGGATTTATTCATTTTTTGCAGATATTCATTTCAGTTCTAGTTATTCTGCTATTCATTTTTGGTATTTCATATACTCCAGTAGTGCGAAACTTAGCACTATATTCTACTAAGTGCTAATAGCTCTACCAAAGTGAATGACATAGCAAAAATGCAGACCTCAAAATAACCTAAACTGAATAACCAAGGGAAGCAAAATTAATAAAAAAATATGGCTGAAGTAATCAATATACAGATTTTGTTTTGCAGACCAAATATAATTTGGATATTTGGTGGTGCACCTGGCTATCTGAATTATATTTGTGAATGCAACATGGCATATGCATTCCAGTTTTATTTTTACCTCTACATTTTTATGTTTATTTTTAAGTGGTTTAATTTGTTTTCATACGAATGGATTTAGCATCAGTGATTTTTCACAATGGGAAGTAAAAGATCTCTTCTCTATTTGATATCCACAGAAGCAAATGTAGATATCTAGGCTACAATTCAGAGCCTAGCCAGGGAATTCTGTCTGTAGCAAACCAGTGTGCAAAGGGCAAAGGTAGCTAGCCGCTGTCCTTAATAATATTTATTTATTTGATTTTGCTGTATTTCTAGCCTGCACCCTCCTCCCAATAACAGCTTGGGACGGCTCACAACAATCATCAATAATAAAATACATACAAAAATATATATAAGTATAAAATATAATACATATAAATAGAAAAATTCCAACCCTAAAATACATAATGCACAAAAGTGGAGTTAAAGAACCCTCCCCCCTTTTCATTCTCCCACCCTTCACCCATCTCCCTCACCAAAAGCCTGGCAGAACAGCCAGGTCTTGCATTGTCTTTGGAAAGAGGGAAGGTCAGGGCCAAGTGGATCTCTGTCGGGAGGGAGTTCCACAGCCTGGGTGCGGCCACCAAGAACACCCTCCCCATCATTGACACCCAAGTGACTCAGGGGACCTCAAGAAAGGCACCCCAGGCTGACCACAGGGGCTGATCCAGGATCTGGGTCGTGAGGCGATCCCGCAGGTAGGCAGGGCCCAAGCCATGTAGGGTTTTTATAGGTAAAACCCAACACCTTGAATCAGGCCCGGAAGACTATAGACAGCCAGTGCAGAAGATAGAGCACTGGTGTTGTGTGTTCATGATGACCTGTCCCCATAAGGAGACGGGCTGCTGCATTCTGCACCAGCTGCAATCTCCAAACTGTCACCAAGGATAGCCCCACATAGAGTCCGTTGCAATAGTCCAGTCTTGAGGTGATGAAAGCATGGATGATGGTGGCCAGGTCAGAGTCTGAGACATATGGCTGAAGCCGTCACACCTGATGTAATTGGCAAAACACGCTCCTCGCCACAGCCCCCACCTGGACATCCAGGCGGAGCTGCGAATCCAGGAGCACCCCCAGACTACGGATCTGAAGGACCAATGGAGGGTGGACCCCCATCAATGACAGGGGCCACCACTCCCACCAGCATCACCTCCATCTTGTCAGGATTCAGCTTCAGACGACTCGCATTCATTCAGTCCACCACAGCCGCCAGACACCGCGTAAGCACCGAAACTAACGGGCCTGAGTCAGCTGAAAATGAGAGAGAGTTGAGACCTCTCCGCTTTAAAGACCATGAGAATATTCACCTGGGAATATTCCACAGCACAAAGAATAAGAGCATGTCAGATATAAAGAGTGTAGATGAAAACACTAAGGAAGAAATAAAAGGAGAGAATAGAAAAGGACCACAGAATTATAAAAAAGGAAACGGAGAAAGAGTAGGTAGCAGAGCAGGTAGCAGATACTGGGGAGAAGACATTAGTTTATTTCATCACTTTAAGCGATTTAAAATCCAGCCATGTTCTCTAAGTAAGATGAAAGCAATAATCTTTGCAAAACCTTTACCAGGGAGAGTATTGTGTCTACAACTAATGCTTTTAACTTATATCAATTTGGAAGCCACAGCCAGAGCTGGTTTGGAATTCACAAAGTTTCTCCTCTCACTTAAAGTTTCCATGGATATCAATGGCATTCACAAATACACCAACTTAAGGGAGCACAATCAGGCCCCTAACTTTTAGTCTGAGAAAGGAACGGTCTGTGGGGGGTTTTAAACAAGCAAGGCTAGGAGAGGGGGGCGGTCCATAGTCACTGAGTAGTAGAGTCGTGGAGCAGCCACTTAGGTGGGGCACGTGGGGAGGGATTCTAACATTTTATCCTCACAATAACCCTGTGAAGTAGATTAGTCTGAGAGAATACTGTGACTGGTCCAAGGCCACCCAGGGAGTTTCTGGCTAAGGCGAGACTCGAACCAGGTCCTCCCCCTATTGCCTGGTCCAGATATTGAGCACTTAGCCACTACACCAGAGGTTATGTTGGTGGGAAGGGCGAGGGAGTGGAGGCCCCCATCATTGATGGGGTGCATCCCTCCTTGGTCCCTCAGGCTTGGAGCCTCGGAGTTCTCGATTTGCGGCTCTGCCTAGATAATCAGGTGGCAGCTGTGGCAAGCAGTGCATATGGTAAATTACATCTGGTCTGGCGCCTCCAACCGTACATCTTAAGCTCCGATCTTGCCACCATTATCCATGCATTTATCACCTCAAGACTAGACTGCTGCAACGTGCGCTACGTGGGGCTACCCCTGGTGACAACCTGGAGGCTGCAACTGGTGGAGAATGCGGTGGTCCACCTCCTTACGGGGGCAGGTCACCAGGAACACATAACACCAGTGCTCCGATCTCTGAACTGGCTGCCTAAAGTCTTCCGGGTTCGATTCAAGGTGTTGGTTATTACCTTTAAAGCCTTATATGGCCTATGTCCCACTTGCCTGTGGGACTGCCTCACCCCTTGTATCGTGGATCGGCCCCTGCAGTCGGCCAGGGATGCTCACTTGGAGGTCCCCCAGGTGGCCATGTTTGAGCAGGCATTTTCGGTGGCCGCACTGCGGCTAAGGAATTCCCTCCCTGTGGAGATTTGCCTCTCTCCAGATCTCCCCTCGCAGGCATTTGGCGAGGGGGATGGGTAGTGGGGGGGGGGGGTTGGCTTTAGTTTAAGGGTATTGGGTTTGTCCTTTGGGGCCTCTATTAGATTGTAAGCCGTAGGCAGGGACCGCATCTATTATTGTTCTGTAAAGCGCCAGGTGCACAGCTGGCACTATACAAATACTTATGATAATAATAATAATTAATAATAAATAATATTGTCGGTTTGCGTTTTATTTGGATATTTTAATACTGTTTATATGATATTTATATATTGTACACCGCCCCGAGCTGCCATTAGGCAAACAGCGACAGTAAAGAAGAAATATTAAATTAAATTAAATTAAATTAAATTAAATACACATAGGCCCTTTTCAAATGAGCCGCGGTGGGTGGGGGAATGGGTGTGCGCCCGTTCCCACAGGCGCACACCCATTTCCACCCACGGAGCAACCAGTATTGGAGCCCATTGCTCCATGGGTGGGTGATGGGTGGAGATGGGTGTAGCACGGGAGTGCGCATGCACCCCCACCCATCCCCCGCGGCATTCACACAGGCGTTTCAACCCATCTCCATGCAGCGAAACTGCCTGGAGGTGGGTGGGGGCATCTCGTGTGAAAAGGGCCTTAGCGTAAAGGCTGGCATTCGCACAGATTCCCTCTTCCCCTAGTAACTTACACCCTCCTGCTAATTCCTTTTCCTGCTACATCAGCCCTCTCAACATGTAGCACATTATGAGTACACAGTTCTGCCAACTCCAAACATCCAGAAACCACAGGTCAGGTGCCCAGAAATGAATGGAACTGAACTAAAAACCATAAGGGTTTATTAAAAAGGAATTGGGGGGGGCATCATTCAGAGAACACTAAGTTCACAATTAGAGACTTCTCTGAACAATCATGAATCCTAGAAACTTTTCTTTAATTAATGCTAAGATTCATGACTTCAGAAGCTGAGGCTTTAAGGATAATTCCAAATATCAAAAGATTTGCACTAAGAGCATAACCCTGCCAAATCAGTGCAAGTGACTTCACTTTGCCACTTACACATCTTGTGCAATTTACAATCTAATGGAAATCAAGCATCAGTACTTTGATTTCCAATCACTGGATTTAGCACATTTATTTTATTTTTCTTATTTACTCTTCTTAGTACTTAGGGTCCAATCCAAGGTACATGCATGCACACTAAGTGAAGAATATGTGTGAACTTACCATGCACTTGGTGTGCACATTTCATTAAATACATTCACTGTATGCAATTAGCAGTTTGGCTGCTCACCGAACACATACACAAAGGCCTTGGATCGGCCCCATGGGCATTAAACCACGAAAATGGGTTAAAATTAAAAATTGTTGAAGAAAAGACATTCATAAAGTTGATAGTCACCTCAATAATTCAAGTCACAAAAATTTAATGGCTAATTATATTTCTGTCTTGAATTATTAAACCAAAAATATGTGTTGATACTAACAGCAAAGCCATCATGGATCTCACTCCACCGATCTAAACACAATTAATTGCCAATGTAAACAAATATACTATTTCTGACTGCAGATTCATCTGACAGCCATTTCAGCTGACAGTACAATGAGAGCACATTCAACTCAGGATTATAAGCAAAATTTATCTCAAAATAGCTAAGAATCACATTAGAGTATGAATCATCTGGTAACAATCTGCCACTTAGTGAAACTTTACATGGTTACTAGGCTAAAATATTGGAGATAGTGTTTAATTCTATCCACAGAATCTGTTCTTAAATTACTTATCTTAATTCACTGATCATCATAGACTGTTTCTATAAGGTTCATAGCATTCTTTTTTTTTTTTTTAAAGCACACTCAACCATGTTGTTAACTGTAACATTTTCAGGTACTGAAACATTTGTAAATTAAAGGAAGAAATAAAAGAAAAGTCTGTTAACTTCTTGAGGAGAAACAAACAGGTTTAGCCTGAGGCTTAAACAACGTTTCCCGTTTATTCAGACAGTACAGTCACCACATTGTCATCACCTTAGTACACACTGCATGACGCTTCACTTAATAGCCTAATATTCCCAAAGCAAGTCCATATGGTCTTTTTGGTATTGATCACTACCTGCCTAATTATCTTTAAAATGAGCAGCCATATTGTTACTCGGCAGAAGTATCTTGGGAAGATTTCAGCATGCAGGCTTACATACCAAAGGGAAAGGGGGCGAAGGGGGAACGTAACTGGAAAAAATGGGAAATAGTATTCTGCATGTATTAAGCTACACTGGACTGAGTCACAGTGCTGGACCAATAATCATCATGTAAATAATAAGGGTCATGCACTAGGGAAGAAGAGGGTCCAGATTATGGATCTAACCGCTGTCCTTGTGGCCATGCTCTTTTCTATGCTCCCTTCCACTGAACTCAGTCTTTCAGTAAGTAAGTAAGTCAACTTTATTATTTAAGCCATAGGCCATAACAAAAGTTCCATAAGTAATAATAATACAAAGCACAACGTACAAATACAAAATACAAATAGATGCATAGGCCATAGTCAAGAATAAAAAGTGCCTTAAATTTAAATTTGGCCTACCCTTCTCGGGGGTTATGGCGCCAACATTTATCCCCTGCGGAACACCCCCTGGATGGCGAATACAATCATCCCACTAGTCAACATCCCCTTATCCAAGCCACAAAACATTAAACTTTACTGCATGACCAAAGTTATTACAATATATAATATAATGCAATATAGTAAAATAAACACAGATGAGCACACCATCCGCTGGAGTACAACAAAAATGTCGGAAAACCGTTCAAGGCAACTGTCTTTCAGACCTTGGGGGAGAAGGTGAATCCAGGGGTCAGATCTAGTAACTGGAATGGGGCCAAATAAAAACTAGCTGTGGGCCATATTTGGTTCCTGAGTCTGAGGTTCCCCATCTCTGATCTACTCTGACCTTCCACTCCTCCACCACTCACACACAACAGGCCATCAAGTCCCACTCCTAAACAAACGTGATTAGCCTATTTCTGACCTTATTTCAGTGACAGGAGACAGAGCCCTACCTCCCATCACTGAAGTCATGGCGGAAATGGGCTAATCATGTGAAAATGCCAATGCACACGAGCAGAACTTCCCGCGATCCTCCTTACATGATTTGTGACGAGAGAAGTTCCCTCCCCCGCCTGTCTCATGTGCAAGCGGCCTTTGTTTCCTCCTGAGGCCACATTCTGACAAACCGTTAATATGATGTAGTTCTCCCTTATTTCAATTTTACTCCTGAAGCGTTCAGAGATTGAAAAGTGGCATTATTCAGGAGTAGGAAGAGAGTACTTACTCCTGAAAAATCCTCTTTGGTTTGTATTTCGAAGTAACTGTGTGAATAGTGTGAAGGTGGTTAGTTACCACAGTTCAGTAATCAATACGTCTCAGCTAAAGAGGTGGGAAAGATTGCCACATGCCACAACCCTACTTTGGTTTACACTGTTTGTCCAAACACTACTGAAGTGGAGTAGTTACTTTGATTTACCTCTGTTTATCAGAATGCAGCCTGAGATATATCTACAGGACTGAAGCAGATGAGCCAAACCCCATGTGTGGGTGGGGATGGCATGATCCTCCTTTTCCCCCCAAATCACCAACCAACCTGATCTGGGGGGGATTCTTTCCAGACTCCTTAAATGATCATCTGTTAAGCTCTGGGCATATGATGAGCAACACCCATCAGTCAAGCATCTGAGATTAAATCCTCTGGGCCATTTTAGCACCAGTTTGCCCTTTCCAGAGTCCCACCTCTGGCTGTGTTCATCTGATACCTTAGAAAAGAATTGTCTAATTGGTGGGCTGCAGCCCCGATCCAGCATAGGAACTTGAGGAAGTGCCAAGAAGGTGGACAGCCCAGTCCTCAGAAGGAGGAATAAAAAAGTCCGTAATACCTGGGGGGGGGGGGGGATGTCCTTCCAGACAGTCCTCTGCAGGTAACTTACTCTAGCCTCAAGTTAGGAATGTATCATACAATATGCAAATCAAAACTCGGTTTGAAAACTAATCTGGTTATTTGCCCTCACAAATCTTTGTGGGAGGCTATTCCAAAATCATCCCCCCTGTAATTGCTAAACTCCGTTTCTCCATCATGTTTCTGACCATTAGTTCTTGAGCACATTCCTCTCTCTTCTCACGCACACAGACAACAGTCGTCTAATAGGCATTATAATTCCTTATGAAAAGAAACAATAGCTTTTCGGAAATAACTCAAAGTGAACCATGTATCTGTTTTATGAATACAATGTCTTCCCACTGACTCATGCAGCAACAATCTTCTTAAGTACAGCCCCCAAATGCACGCCTTCTGCTGTACATCCCAATACTTCCCAAAAAAAATCTGCCAAAGCCAAATTACTAACATAGGCCACAATCTACAAAGCACTTACGTCAGAGGAGTAAGGGCTTCAGTGGGACTCCGCTGGATTAAGCAGTTCATGGATGGCAGCCATAGTAATTAATATGGATCAAAATTAATCTAAAATGCTAATTGCAGGTAGTGGATTTCCGAGGGTTTTGCCTCATTTTCATGACTAACTCACAGCAATGATGTAAGATCTTTGGGGAAATAAATGACTCTCAAGGGAAACTGTTTGTTTCTGATACCTGAAACAAATTGGATTTCGGTCTAAGAAATATAGGCAACCCGAGTTTTGGACACCTTCTAAGATTTGTAACTTTGACCTACAGTAACAGGCCAACCATGGCTGGAGTCCAGCAGGCCTCTGCTGTGGCTGTGGGGAAGCATACGTAGCACTGATTGTGCTAGCTTCCCCCAAGGTAAACTCCCTTCAGACAAACATTAAACCAATGGGAGAAACCAGTTTGGGCTGTTCCATAAGTGCCCCCCCTCTCCCCCCTAACATTCCTGTGTTGTGTGGGGAAGAAAGGCCTATGGCAGGGTGCTGGGCGTAAGTCAGGACCATCACTAGGCGGCAGGTCACTACCACTTGTCACTTGGGACCTAGTTAAGGGGTTAATTAGCCCAAAGTAACAGCAATGACCCAGGTGCTTCCAGTCAGGTCAGGTGACAAGATGTGGCCAAATCAGGTGGGCAGGGATCGTGATGGCTCCTGTTGCAGAAGGGGAACAATGGCAAGTCCTACAGGGGGGGAAGGCAAGGGAAAGCCAGGGAAAGGGGTTGGGGACTAGGCAGGCTCAGGGAGTGGGACTGCTGGGGTAGCCTGTGTTGGTGGGAAGGCAAGGCCTTGCTAAAAAGCCCTAAGAACAACTGTAGGGCATGTCTGCTAGATAGGTAAAGGGGCATGGAGGTCAGGCTAGATCCTTGGGGGCTCACATGAGGGCAGATCATGCCTTGGGTGGCAAGAGATGGTGCCAGCAGACTCGGGTACACTGGACTCAGAAGCAAGCCCAGTAACAGAACTCCCCCTGGAAGAGGGGTAGCAGAGCAAGGAACTTCCTTGCAGACTCAAGAGGGGGAAACGCAGCTCAAGGCAGATAAGCCCAGGGAAAGTTGCTGAGGGAAATGGTAAATACTATCAGGAGTCTAGCATGGGCAAAGCAGCAGGACTCCTACATAGAGTCGGCAGGAGCGAAGCCTGACTGTCTGTCCACAGTAGCTGTTCTGGAGAGGCAGGGTACTTGCCAAAAGACACCTAGAGATGTCTAGAGAGATGCTTAGGTCTAGGGACCCCAGAGTGGGAGATGCCCACAAGGCAGGCCATGGACAAGAATATTAATGGTATAGCAGGTGACATGAGAAGAGAACCAGGCCGCTTCGGCGCACTCGCACCTGAAAACGACACATCTTTGAAAAAGAGCACGGGAGGGGTTTAGATGTACGGGGACATGCGTTATTGTGTTCGCACATTTTTTTCGAGGAGCGAATGAAAGACCTTGATGAGCGAGGTCTTTCATTTACACCTTTAAAAAATGCACAGGTGCATGGAGATCACGTGTCCCCATGTGGCAAAATGCCACTGGCCCTGACAAGGACACCTGCTTGAAACTGACACCACTTTTAAACGAGGGGCGCTGAAGCGCCTCCTGAACGCCGCGTTAAAGCAAAGCCGCCGGAAGTGACGTTCTCCCCGTTGCCGGCGGCTGGTGACACGGGGCTTTGGAGCGGCGCGTTCTGAAAGCCTGAAAATTGACGTCTTAAGAACGCGCCGCTCCAAAGCCCCGTGTCGCCAGCCGCCGCCGGCAACGGGAAGAACGTCACTTCCGGCGACTTTGCTTTAACGCGACGTTCAGGAGGCGCTTCAGTGCCCCTCGTTTAAAAGCGCCCTGAGTCAGGCTTAACCAAGTGCTAGGCCTCTAAACAAGCACATGTTTAGGACCCCCACATTCCTGAAATTCCTCAGAAAATTCCTTAAGGCCAGCAGGAGACAGATACCTGATTGGCTTGGACTGGTCAGGGGGGAGGATCTGTACCTGAGTCAGGTGACTCTCCTGAACAAATAATAGGGAGGGGGAAGGGAACTTTTAAAAGGCTGAGCCACAGGCTTTGTCTCTCTCTCTCTCTCTGGCACACATGGACTGGATGGCTTGGCTGTGAACTCTGTAACTCTGGACTTGCCAGGACAAAAACCTTGAACCCATAGGAAAAATGTCACCTGTGGAGACCAAACAAGAGCCTACCCTGTGTGAGTACTTGCTAGTCTGTCTGCTACATCAGATACAGTTGTAGAGAGACGCGTTCCAAACGGGCTCCCGTGCCCAATAGATTGACTTGCATTGCTCAAAGGGTTTATCACCTCTTGGTTCTCGGAGTAAACCTTGCTTTTATTCCTTTTTATATGCATCAGTAAACTCTAAGCTTTGTTTTTACCCTACTGGGTGTGTGTGTGTTATTGGCTGACCATTAAACATCTCCTTTGGCCAGGTAGCCCGGTCAAACTACTAAAGAGGAGAAAACTCCCTACTTGGCTAGAAGCCAACAGCTTTGGGACCAATTCAATTGGTTTATTAAGCGTGACCGAAGCCATTGCTGGGACATACAAACATACTAATCACAGGTAACCATACAACATGCGAAATAGAACATATAACATATAACATATTACTCCAACCGCCAACCATCTTTCAACCATCCAACCCCCAAGCCCTAGGCGGCTGATTGGGGCACTATAAATTCTAGGAACTGGGTCCTTCTTACAAAGGCAGCTGTCAAAAACTTTGCCACCCTACCTGTAAGCTCCTGGTTAGAATTACTGAGCATAACCTCCTTTAGCCTATCCTCTGATCTCCCTGGGTACAAAGTTAGCCAGGTGGCCAGGTATGCCATCCGCTGGGGGTCGTACAGGTGACATCTGAATAAAATGTGTTCAGTTGTTTCGACCTCCAGCTGATCCAACAGGCACAGTCTCTGGTGAAACGGAATCCCTGCCAGTCTGCCCTCCCACAACTGAGCTGGCAGGGCATTAAACCTGGCAGCTGAAAGGAGCCACTTTTCCCTGGCCGTATAACGCATGGCCAGATGGCCAGCCAAGTCATCAATCGGGGGGGCCATCGCCAAATATCCCGCAATATGTGGGGAAATTGACACCCGGGCCCTCTCTTCCTGGAGATTGACATCCTTCCACCTATTCCTTAATATAATCCCAGCTACCTCCGGGTCACTGTCTAAAAGATACTCCCGGGGCAGTCCCAGCCTGGCCATATGCGTCTCGATTAGCAGGGTCCACTGGCTCTGGTATTTATCATTATAAAGGTTGGGGAGTAACCCCTTCCGCTGGGGGTTGGCAAGTTTTATCCAGATTTTGTGAGCCCTGGCCCAGCTTTGGGACCAAGGGAAGCCTTCCTTCGGTGACTCTGGGGTTCGGCCTCCAACACAGGGGAGGAAGCCGCGGGGAAAGAGAGGAGGAAGAGGGAGTGCTCTTGGGAAGCTGTGAGGCTTATACCTTTCGAGGTTCACATTTCCTGAGTGGTGTGAATGCCCTCTGGGATGCACTCGGGTGATGGCAGCAGAATATCAAGAGTTTTAGGGGGTTTGCCAGCTGTAGGGACCCCTGGTCAGAGATTTGGAGAAACACAGTGAGGTGGGTTACTCAGCTGTATAGCGCCCCCTGCTGGCATTTCGCCACACCTGTTGCGATTTGATTGTATGTAATATACTATAAGAATTAATATACTGGAACCAATGACCATATTTGAAAATGCATGTAACTATTGTACCAAAGCTCTGAATTATCTGTACTGATCCAGTAGGCAGGATTTCTAGAAATAGTCAGGTAGGCTATGTGTGGGAAATAATCTCACATGATTTTCACAAACTCCCAACATATCACCGTGTCTGGCAAGATCAATGATTCACATTATCCTGTTGACCAACTACACCCAACCTGGAACAAAGCACTAACAAGGACTAAACAAAGGTGCTTGATAAGAGGGTGCTTGTATGCAACTTACACAACCCAAAACACTGTATGGTCAGCTGGAATGACAAAAGGAGCATCCCTGCAGAATATCTGCTTCACACCTGGAGGGGAAGGAGGAGATGTTCCTGACCAGGGAGATGTCAACCAACAAGCAACAGCCATTAAAGCGACCACCCTTTTTGTATCCTGCTTTTAACTATAAACAAACTTTCAGTGCTGGAGGAAAGACAAGATAAAGACCTGGTAGACACTCAGATGGTCAACTGCAGTAAATAACAAAGGCATACACATCAGCATATCTGCTCCCTGCCTAAAGGGAGGGAAAAAGATGTCCTGTTATCAAGTGCCCACCTTGACGAACAAACAAACTGCTAATATGACCATTAGTACCCAAGCTCCAGATGGATGGGAAAGGGAGATGACAGCCAGACCCCGGAACATGAATACCAACAAGCACATTGTGCAATCAAGAATATTATTATTATTTATTATTATTAACAAACATTTATATAGCGCCAGCAGTGTACCCTGCACTTTACAAAGTAATAAAATAGACACGGTCCCTGCCCCTAGGGCTTACAATCGGAGAGACAGGAGCTGGGGGAGAGACTTAGGAAGGGGAACAGAGGGAGAGACAAGGGGTCTAACATTCATGAAGATGCGAGGTCTCAAGTGCACGTACTTGGCTTGGTTACGATGAGAATGACAGCAGGCAGGTCCATGT
>QEPC01013748.1:3653401-3691945 GCA_003113815.1 Sphenodon punctatus
GTGCACTTGAGACCTCGCATCTTCATGAATGTTAGACCCCTTGTCTCTCCCTCTGTTCCCCTTCCTAAGTCTCTCCCCCAGCTCCTGTCTCTCCGATTGTAAGCCCTAGGGGCAGGGACCGTGTCTATTTTATTACTTTGTAAAGTGCAGGGTACACTGCTGGTGCTATATAAATGTTTGTTAATAATAATAATAATAATTAATAATTTCCCCTCCAGCTCTAGATATAGAAACAGAAAAAAAAAACTTATTAAGTGAGCCAAGTTTCCCTGCTTGGGAATGCAGGAATGGTCTTTATGGTACATTATTTGTACACTGTCCAGTCTAGTTTTAATATGCCAATTAATGGGGCTTGTGTCAGTTTATTTTCCACATTGATAATCTGCTTAATACTTTAATAAAATTGAATGCATTAAACAATTAATGACCATTTATCCATATGCACCAGACTTTATAAAACTCTAAAGTATTTGTACACTTACCATTTTGTCCAGGTACAAATACATATTGACATCTAGTGAACTATATTTTGAAAATATTCTTTTATGTCAGGTTGATCCAAATAAAATTCATTGTTGATATGTTTACAGTCCTCTCTGAAATCATTATTTCTGGTCTAACAAACATGCTTCCCCCCCCCCGCATGTCATGCATTGGCAAACCTTCCTTCACTTGATTTCTTCACTCATTTAATTGAATGATCACATAAGTACTGTTTTCAGTCCCAATAAAAGGACGTATAGACAGATTACATCGTTATGAACACTGCAGTGCAGATCTAAATAACTAAATCTACCAAACTAGGGTTACCATGGAGACAAAACTAATGTACTGTGACCACATTTCTTACTGCATTACTTTAAGACCATCTGGATGAAACAAGTATTTCTGCTATATCGTATCCGTTCATATTTGTGTCATGATCTTTGGGTTTATTTGTTTTTTTGAAAAAACACACAAGAGAGAGAGATTACACACTGCTGAGTCTATCGTCTATTTTGTGTAACATATACTTATACTTTCATGTGCCCATAAACAAAACTCTTACATTTGTAGTATTGTAAAATGATCAAGATCAAATGATAACAAGCTAAATGGTTTTCCAGTCTCAAGTTATTTTCTAGCACATTTTAGATTAGATATCTTTTTCTTTGGGTGAAACCAGACATGATGCTAACTCCACTTTAACTCTGATTTAACATTTCTTATGCATGTTGCAGGGTTGCATAGGGCACCAATACAACCCTGCAACATGCATAAGAAATGTTAAATCAGAGTTAAAGTGGAATTAGCATCATGTCTGGTTTCACCCTATGCCTAAATAGCAGCACCGGCCAAAAAGCACTTTACATCATTCATATTCCGCTGGGAATTATACCATCTTGAAAAGCAGAGCCCCGAAACGCAGAAACACAGCTCTTATCCTCAAAGTTCTCTTCCCTTGATTGCACTGAATGTGAAAAGCACTTTCAAGTCAATTGTCAGATCCTCCAGGAGTTACGGTTGCTATCAAAAGACTGAGTGCTTTCAAACCATTTATTACTTTGAAGTGTTTCCAGCCTTAAAAATGCCTCTCCAGGCCACCCCCACCCCCCACACTCTTGCACTGTCTGACCTTTAGAAGTTTAAAACTTTGTTTCAAGTTATGTCAGAAAAATGCAATAGCCAAACTGGAAATAAAAAGAATTTTCTGGGCCATAAGAGTAGGTCTGACACAAAAGAGGAAGGAACATGCCAATAAATAACTTTCCATGAAACGTAAGCAAGATGAACACTGGTTGATGTCAGATGGAAATCACTCCTTTCTTAGAGAAGTCTGAATAAATAATAAATTGAGAGACCCTGCGTGTAAGTTATCTGAAAAAGCACTTTGCCTTTCACTGATGGTTCCATGTCAAAATCATGCCCACATTACATACTCAGATGCCTTCTTTAATTATCTTCATTCAAAAGAAGGAATGCAGCATATTAAAGAGTTCGTATCTGAACAAAGAAAGCAGGATTGAAGTGTTTTTCTCTACTTTTCAGATGCACAGGAACAAACCGATATCTCACAACACACTTCCTCAAAAAATGACAAAATATACAGGACAATTAACCTGCAGCACTCAGTGTGGAACAATAGTTCAAAAGGCAAGACTAATTATTTCATGGAGAAGAGATCCATCAGGGACTGAAAGCCAAGACAATCAAGGGATTAAAGCTCTGAGTGCTGGAATCTTGGAGCGAGGTAAAGGGGATGGACTAGCGCCAGTTACGGAACTCTCGCCCCTTGGGTGATTGGTTGGTAATGGGTGGGGAGGCGCTTATCTAAAAACACCCACTGTTAAAGAAAGGACTAGACAGACCATTGGCTGTTCACTGCCTTGTCCTCATTGGCAACAATAGGGAACACACAGCAAACATTGGTGGCAATGGGGGAAACACCCTGACCACTGACTGGTCCACTATGGCAGTTCTTATGTTCCTGTGACTCAGATGCTTACGATTCGTTGTCTTTTCTCATGAAGCTTTGAGAGCACTTCCATGAGTTTAGTAAAGGAGAAAATGTGACTTAGGGTGCTTTCTAATGTGACGGTGTCATAGCGCTGCCACAGACTCACCGGGTCCGGAGTCAGACCGGCACTGCGACCGGGATCCAGCTAGGCCCCCGAACTAATGTGAGAGGGGGACTGGACGCCAGGGAGCCAGGCAGATGCATGCTGCGCCCAGTGCCCCGCCCTCCTCCCTGACAGGCAGCCATGGTGGTCAATGTGGTCAGCCACGGTGCCTGGTCCCCGGCCCCCCACCACACTAGACTACAGTGTGTAAAGTGGGCTTTCAAACAGGAAAGCCCGCTTTACTCCCAGTTGGGCAGCGGGATTCTGACCATGGTGGTGGCTGCTGTGATTCGGAGATTTCCCCGAGTCACAGCCTGGGCTAACCGCCACCACAGAATCCATCCTGTGCAAATATCTGATGGGTGTTTTCTAACGTGATGGTGGCCTGTGGAGTAAAGCATGCTAAAACGTGCTAAATCCAGCCACCATCATGAAAACACCCTCAGTTAAAACACCAGGCCCGAGGGCAAATCTCAGGCAGCACAAGTGGTCCAGCAGCATGGGAATAGGAATTTAGACGTTAATTAAGTCTTGCTTTGGTGGCCACTGCAAAAATATACTGCAAGGAAGAGTTCTGTGTTAACAGGAAAGTAATTTCTAATTTCAATGATTCTTACAAAGTAGCTCTCTGAGGTTCTGTCATGAAAATTAGAGCATGTATGCAGTGGGACTTCTATTACCAATCCTTTACAGGAAAGGGGACAACTGGAAGCATACTTCTATGAACTGTGACGGCTCATCACTTGCAGAAACGGTATAAAGAGGTGTTCAGATTTTTCAAAAGTTGCTTTTTTCTATGGTTCTCCTTAGAACTGACAACATTAATAGCATGGGAGTAAAAAAGTGAAAGAGAAATTTAACAAAGGTACTCTTCTAGTAAAGAAGGTACCCAAGTCTCCTCTGTTATAGGGCGGAATGCTATCCTCCCTCTCACAGGGGAACAGCGACCATCAGAAGGCACATTTAGTATTTTCAGAATGATTAAAAACCAGGACATAGAAAAACATGCACACTTTGGCACAAATTGCCAATTTGATTTATTATATTTATCTAGTTTAAGCATTTATTAGTCACCCCATATGCCTACGGCATCTCGGGGCGACATACACTTCGATAAAAACAATTGAATAAAACAGTTTTTAAAAACAGCACACAATTTAAAAACTTCAAAACAGGGTTAGGACAAATAAATCAAAATAGAAATAAGGGTAGGGAGGAGCTAAAAACCCTGACCCCCCTCCCTGGGCGAACAGTCAGGTTTTACAAGCCTGCCGGAATGTTAAAAGGCTTGGGGCCAGGCGAGCTTCCTTTACTGAAAATGCCCTCTCCATTGTGGCCCCCCGCTTAACACAGGGGACCTCCAAGAAGGCACCCCCGGCAGACCGAAGGAGCCACTCTGGGACGTGGAGGGCGAGGCAGTCCCCGAGGTACGAGGGGCCGAGACCATGAAGGGCCTTATAGATCAATACCAATACCTTTAACCTGGCTTGGCACACTATTGGCAACCAGTGCAGAGTCCGGAGCACAGGTGTTAAATGCTCCCGATGACCCATCCCCATCAGGAGCCGGGCCGCCGCATTCTGCACTAGCTGCAGCCTCCACACCAGGAACAAGGGCAGCCCCACATAGAGCGCATTGCAGTAGTCCAGCCTCGAGGTGACGAAGGCATGGATGAGGGAGGCCAGGTCCAGCTCAGAGACGTATGGACGCAGTCTCCACACCAGATATAACCGGTGGAAGGTGGCCCTCGCCACCACCTCCACCTGTCGATCCAGGTGGAGATCTGAGTCCAATATCACCCCCAGACTCTGAACCTGCTGTGCTATAGGAAGGCAAACCCCCCAATCAGAGGGGCCGACACCTCCCTCGCTCTCCCCACCACCATCACCTCGTCTTATCGGGGTTGAGCTTCAGTCTGCTCTGCCACATCTACTCCACCACAGCCTCCAAACACTGGGATAGCAATGAGACAGCAGGGTCTGGGTCAGCTGAAAAAGAGAGGTACAGCTGAGTATCATCAGCATATTGGTGACATCGCACCCCGAACTCTCTTATGACCTCCCCCAAGGGCTGCATGTATAAATTAAATAATAATGGAGACAAGATGGAACCCTGCGGAATGCCGCAGGACAAGGCGCGGGGGCAAGATGTTTCAGCTCCCAACACCACCCACTGGTTTCTCCCCCAGAGGAATGAGCAGAACCATTCAAGAACAGTCCCATCCAGACCCCCCCAGATCACGCAACCATCTCAACAGCAGCCCATGGTCCACGGTATCAAAAGCGGTCGAGAGATCTAGCAGGACAAGAAATGTAGAACATCCTGCGTCCATCTCACGGTGGAGATTGTCGACCAAGGCCACCAACACTATCTCAGTGCCATAGCCAGGAAGGAACCCCAATTGAAAAGGGTCCAGGAAACCGATGCTATCTAGATGCTCCTGGAGCTGGATCGCCACCACCCGCTCCCTAAAAAGGGAACGTTAGAGACAGGTCGGTAGCTGGCGAGTGCGTCCACATCCAATGATGGTTTCTTCAGCAGGGGGCATACCATGGCCTCCTTCAGGCTAGGCGACAACCTCCCCTGCCGCAGGGACACGTTAACCACTCTCACGAGCACCGTCCCCATGCTCCAAAGAATTATGGATGGTGATACTTGTGCAAGATCAGAGATCTGGGATACCTCCTTGCTGCAGACTGGGTGGCGGACCATGGACATCTTTATTTACACAGAAGTCTGAGAGCTGTGTCCAAAAGTGCAAAAATGTCAAGGCTTTAGAATGGGAGTAACCATGCCCTCTGCCCCCCCATTAGCAAAGTCATCACTCCATTACCAGAGAAGTGTTCTGGCAAGCATCCAAGTAACCATGGTGCTGGCAGCCAAGTTGATGACATCTTGGATAATAATCATTAAGGAAATTGATAGTAATCTGGCATTTACAGAGCCGTTCCTTTTGGCAGGGAAGAGAGTAATTCCTTGTCCCGTTGAATCTCTGCTATCCAGTCAAGGGATTCTATTCTATTCAGGTTCCTAGATGGAATCCAGGGTTGCAGAAATAAAGCACCCGGAAAGCCTTTGTATTTGCAGAGGTGCTGAGTGATACCACAGCTAGAATTGCAAAACAGCCTCCCACCATTGTATAATTAATATCTCAGGCAAAATGCCCTGGGAATTAACTGAGACAGGCGTAACAGGATGTAGTTATCCTTGGGTAAGTCCTTACAGGATCAAACCCCCTCCCCCCCAAATCACTGTCTCGGCAGGGAATCTCACTCAAGTGTCTATTCACAAGTCCCTGCTTTATACACAGGCTCTATACACACTTCTGCCTCCGGGTTCAGGGCCCCCCTTGGATCAGCCCTACAATGTCCATAGCAGTTCTTCACCATATACAAACGTCACAGTACTCACAGTCCTTTATAATAGACCGTACACTCTAGCACGCCTAGCACACATGTCTGAGCTGCTGGCTCATCCACCTACATCCTGCAGCTGTTGTAGCAAACCCTTCAGCTCAGGCCCCTCCCTCTGAGCAGGGTTGTGAGGAGGCAGAGTCCAACTCCTAGCTCCTGTCTCCCCAATACTCCAAGGAATCCATCTTTGGCAAGGCTGCCGGCTCATCCATCTACACCCTGCAGCTCCAACAAGTCTCCCTTGGCTGTTAGGCAGAGCCCCTTCCTGCCTCTCCGGCTGCTTTCCTGCAGCCCTTTCTCTCTCCCCAGCTCCTGCTACTCCCATGCTTCTCCCTAGCTCGGACTTCCGGCTCAGACTTTAACCCCTGGGCTGGCTTCTGCCACACCCAAGCACAGGTGTCAGGCAATCAGGCGTCCCTTACTCACTATAACGTCTGTGCCTTGGGTAGCACCTTCAACCCGCTGGTGCTACCTCTCTTAAATGGCCAGCCTCTCTGTTAAGCTGCATCCTGCCACACCGGGCTACTCCCACCCGATTCTTTCAGAAATGAAGAGCCAGGATTCCAAACTTGCCTATTGGGATTCCCCAAAACAGAAGAGCAGCAGGATATATAGTATTCCTCTTGCATTTTAGGATGGATTTTTATGGCAGTTACAGTCTTTAAGAAACTCTCAGTGGAGTTCTCCAGAATTTTAAAGGCCCAGATAAGATTCACAGTAAATGTACCTTAAAGGGTTCGACCCATTTCCTTCACCTTGTAATACCTACAGATTCCTGTAGTCCAGATAAGAGTCACACTAAGGCTGCTTTTAAACGAGGAGCGCTGAAGCACCTCCTCAACGCCGCATTAAAGCAAAGCCGCTGAAGTGACGTTCTCCCCATTGGCGGCGGCTGGAGACACGGGGCTTTGGAGCGGCACGTTCTTAAGCCTGATAATTGAAGTCTTAAGAACGTGCCGCTCCAAAGCCCCCAGCAACGGGGAGAACGTCACTTCCGGCGGCTTTGCTTTAATGCGGCGTTGAGGAGGCGCTTCAGCGCTCCTCGTTTAAAAGCAGCCTTAATATAGCTTATGGGGTTAGGCCCTTTTTCTCCACCTTGTAATACCTACGGATTCCTGTAGCCCATATAAGATTCACACTAAATGTATCTTATGGGGCTAGAACCTTTCTCTTCATCTTGTAATACCTACGGGTGCAGCTAATGGGCGGGCGGGGGGGGGGGGGGGACTCTCTTCCTCAAGCCCCATGAAGTATATTGAAACTGCAAACATTTTATATTGTTTACTGTCTATTTTGGCATGCTTCCCGGGTAAAGTAATCAGTGTTATTACAACAATCAGATCTGTATTGATTTCTCCTTCTGACATTTTGCTTTGGCACACTGAGCATTTATATTAAGGGACCCAATATTCCATTCTGAGGAATGTTTTAAGTAGACTGCAGAGAACATTGGAAACACATAACAACACACACCCATAGGAGATCCTAGCAGCCTCTCTTCACCCACCCTAGACATAAGATTAAAGGGCACCATGCAGGAAGCTCTGTCCCAGTGGCGTTGACTAATGATAAGGCCTTCCAGGCACCTCTTCAGCTACAGTCCTGGAGCTTCAGAGCTCCCAGTTTTCCTGAAGGTAAACTTTTGCTGTCTCTGCTATTCCAGCTCTCTTGACATAAATGGTTCTGTCAGTCCACCAAGTGACTGACAACACAGGACTCCAGACTACAACAGCAAACGAGTTTGTTGTCACTTAGTTTAAGGTATTTGTCTGTAATTTATTGCTAATTGACTTCACCTCTCTCACCATATCTACTTTCTCTACAGCCTTTTTTTTTTGTCCAGTCCTTCATTCCTACTTTCTCTCCTCACTGCCTCCAGCACTCATAATTGAACAGTCCGCCTCCTCGCCCCCGACAAAACAAAAAAAACCAAAACCTCAAGCAAACCCAAACCTTTACCCAACCCACAAAAACTATTTTATAAGCAACCAAAGTAAATGGCCAAAAAGCCTTCTCTAACCAACACCTTAAATATATGTGCACAAACTTCCATAACCTAAGAAACTGCCTCGCCTTCCCTTGGTACAAAGGCTAGGTTATCATAGTGAGGCATACTTCCCAACAGTCCTTACTTAGGAGGGACAGTCACTCTGAGTGCTGAATACCACTCTCCCTATTTCAGGGGTCACAGTTCCTCTTTCAGGAGAGAGGGACAAGGCTCAGGCACTTCCTTCCTGGTTGCCTCTTAGAAAAGCACTTGAGAGGAAAATGGGGAGATGGTGGAATAAGAATCAGGAAAGCTTCCGTCCCTCTTTTACAAAATTTGGATGTTGGAGGCATGGGTGCAGAAGTGTAAATGCATGATGGGGCAGAGCAGCTTATAAACTGAGGGGGCAGAGCTTATTACCCAAGGGGCAGGGGTTGTTCCTTTTTGGCCACTTTATGTTGGGAGGGATTGTGAGGAACACACGTTTATGCCGACTGTGTGTACAAAATGGTATTGATTGAGTCCATAATGGGCCACTTTTACATATGAAACAATGGGTTCTTATAAGTGCGCGAGATAACAGCGGGTGCTATAAATGCTGGAGTTTTGTAATGTGTGAACGCACGCACTATTCCCCTTTTATGTAGCAAGATCTCGCAGCCTTGTAAGGCTGCTTTTACACGAGCGGCAGAATGCAGCGCGTTAAAAAATGTGTTCAAGATAAGTGCTGGAGTTTTGTAATGTGTGAACACACTATTCCCCTTTTATGCAGCGAGATCTTGCAGCCTTGTAAGACCCACCAGATGTGACTCTTAGGCCTCTTTTACATGAGCGGCAGAACGCAGCGTGTTGAAGAACGCACTTCCTGAAAAGCTCTGCAGGGTGCATTTAGTTGTACCGTAAGTAGCCAGCTGCTATAGGAATCGTAGCTCACGCAGTCTTTTTAAAGGTGCATTTGGGAAATCCGAGGCTTACCAAATGCACCTTCAAAAAGACTGCACAAGCCGTGATTCCTATGGCGGCTGGCTACTTCCGGTGCATCTAAACGCACCCTGCAGGGCTTTTCAGGAAGTGCATTCTTCAACATGCTGTGTGCATCCTGCCGCTCGTGTAAAAAAGACCTAAGAGTCACATCTGGTGGGTCTTACAAGGCTGCAAGATCTCGCTGCATAAAAGGGGAATAGTGTGTTCACACATTACAAAACTCCAGCACTTATCTCGAGCACTTATAAGAACCATTTTTATCATGTGTAAAAGCAGCCCATGTGGGCAACCAAACATTTGTTTCTAACTTTGAAAGCTCTCCAGCATAAGACCAAATTTAAGTATTTATGTTAGCATGCCCAAATTTGGGATTGGATGCCCATGTTTTATAAAATCTGGTTTCCAGTACTGAACAAGTCTTTGGAATGTATTGCCGCAAATTCCTATCAAGAATATTTGCCTGTAAACGAGAAATAGAGTAACAAAAGGCTGTATCTCCAATGCTTAACACTGTCTGAACATCACCAAGGAAACTGTAATAATTTGATTCAAGGAGTACAGTACTGAATTTATTTTTTTTAATTGAGTCTCTTGTTGGAAGCTTTTTTTGTGTTCAGACCAGTCTCTTTTTATTTCCTTCTCCAACCTGCCAAAATCTATGTATTGCCACTTCATCACAGACACAGAAAGGGAGCCACTGCTCTCCCACATACAACACAAATGCACAAGAATGCAATGACATTACCAATAATTAATAACTAAATGAAAGGCCCATTTTACATGGACCCGGGAGGTACTGTGGAGTGGGGGGGATGGGTGGAGCCCACAGAGGGTGTGCGGCACATGGGCGGGCCATCACACGGATGCCCACCCATCTCCACGCACGGAGGCACCTCTATTTTCCCCAGTGCCTCCGTGTGTGCCCCATCCCCACCAGTGGTCACACGGACCCCACACACACACACACACCCTGCCCATGCTGTCGCACGTGTGAGCGAGGGGGGCATCTGTGTAAAAAGGGTTTTTTTAAAAGGGCGTGGACGGCTACGATGTGGTATCCAAACCCACACTGGTAGACAAAGGATTAAGTGGGAGGAACACAAGCCTGTAGTTGGCAAGGATTGTGTTAAGAAGGTAGTTTAAGCCAGAGTAGCCAAAATTATTGTGAGGCTTGTATGGAGTGGAGGAGTATAAAAGCAGAAGATTCCAGTCAGTTTGCAGCAGCACTGAGAGGAGAACAGACTGCTGAATTCCTTGGCTCTCAGGAAGGGTCCTGGCAACGGCCGGGGCCTACTACCCTTGATCAAGGGAATGTAACTTTGCCTCTAAATCAAATAGGGGTAAGGAGAATCAAAGACTTGTAGGCCAAACACTGAACCCCTCACGTGTAAGAGAGGCTGACTGGAAAGTACCATGGGATCTTTCTCTTTTTCCTTGAGCATTTACTTCTATTTGCTCTTTAAGCTGGAGATATCGTTCCAGTTTAAAAGGTTAGCGGACCCTCCGAGATCTCTCACAGGCCCAGTACCCCTGTTTTGGGTTCCTCCCAGAGGAAAAACTGGATATAGTAGAACTGAAAAAGGTACAGAGAAGGGTAACAAATATAATAAAGGGTATGAAGGGACTCCTGTACGAAGAGAGGCTTTTATTTTAGGGTAAGTTCAAACGTAACAGCTCAGTGAGCCATCAAGCTTAAACACACCCCGGGGGTGAATCCAGGGTGGGGGTCTGCTCAGCTGCCGAACAAATGTTCCGGCAGCCTGGGATGGGGAGGGGGCAGGAAGAGGGGGCGAGACGTGCGGATATTGGTCCGCACGGCCCCGCCCCCACACTCCTCAGCGTGGCCTCGCCTCCCCCCTGACGGGTGAATGCGGCAGCCTATGAGGCCGCCATGCTCGCCCAGAACTGCTCCAGCCATGGGCCAGTGTTAGGTGGAGCGGGCCATCAGACATGATGGCCCACTCTACTACGGTCTGGGGATGTCTACCCCGGACTGTGGCAGGCCTTAACACAGGATGTGCGCTGGCCGGGAGCCCAGTTCACATCCCATGTTAGCCCTGCCATGGTCTGGGGTAACTTCTGCTCCCACCCATGGTGAACATCTGATGGGGTGGGCCCAGATGTGACACCCCCGCCCGTGGCCACGCTGCGGTAAGCGTGGCCTTGGGCGGCGGTGTCACATCTGAAAATACTCATAGTCTTCAATATGTATTATGATATGAATTTGGAATTATGTTGGTGTAATGAGAAAGACTGGCCACCAGAGGCCCTCACATATTCTATTGTATTTCATAAGTAGGTGAGGGGTAACTGTTGGATACTGTTATAACCCAGATTATACCATATCTGTTTATTTGGAGGATGGACATTATGTTAATTCTGAAGCCTGAGAGATTGTTTTGAGATTCTTGGGGTGTGAACTATGATCATCCTTTTGTTTATAGTTCTTGACACATTCCTGAGATAAGAGTTTGTTATAAAAGACCTGCTTAGATCACCTGATTAGGCTGACTTTTTTGGCGGAGCTGATGAAACTGTCCCTCCTCACAAAGTGTTAATTTTTTATGGAATCCATGAAATTACTCTATTAGGAAAACTCTTGTGGTTCTGATATATATTTATTTTATTGAGCTTTAATAATAAGTAGCTAACTGTATTTATATTTATTTTTAACTCATTGTATTTTAAGGTACCTTCCTTATTTCTTTTGACATGGTATTGTATTTTATTTTATTGTAACTAGACTTTTAAGTAAAGCGAATGATTAAATTCATTCCGTATCTCCAAGTGTTTTGGCTTTTGTGATGGAAAAAAGCTTAGTTGCCTCCGGTCAGAGTAAACAGAACTCTGGGGTTTAGTTCTAGCCACCGACGGCCTTCAGTTTCCCCAGCTGTCTACACAGGTTAGGGCTTTTCGTTTTGTAGAAAGACAAGTGAGAGGGGATATGATCGAAGAGTATGAATTCATGAGTGGAGTGGAACACGTAAGTAGGGAGTTGTTGTTTACTATCTCCAATAGTACTAGAAGGATGGGACACTCCATGAAACTAACCCCGCTATGCCCCTTGTGGTCTGCTGAGAGTGCTCTCTTGCGGGTATCACTTGCCAAGGGTCCACAGAGAGGTGTTGCCTCAGTGTCGTCTAACTCCCTTGCCTCAGGGATTATTATTATTATTATTATTAACAAACATTTATATAGCGCCAGCAGAGTACCTGGCACTTTACAAAGTAATAAAATAGACACGGTCCCTGCCCCTAGGGCTTACAATCTGAGAGACAGGAGCTGGGGGAGAGACATAGGAAGGGGGACAGAGGGAGAGACAAGGGGTCTAACATTCATGAAGATGCGAGGTCTCAAGTGCACGTACTTGGCTTGGTTACGATGAGAATGACAGCAGGCAGGTCCATGTGGCAAGGATAAGGGTAAACAGACCGTAGGTATAGGAAATAGTGCCGCAGCAGCATAAAGAGTCAGACAGAGAAGAGCGAAAGAGGTGAGTTTTAAGGAGAGATTTGAAGGTATGAAGGGAGGGGGCAAGGCGGATGTGGACAGGGAGGGAGTTCCAGGCATGGGGGGCAGCAAGTGAGACGGGAGATCCATCAGAGCCCAAGCTTGAGCATATTCCAGAGGCCGTGTAAAACCTCTCTTTTTGGCAAAGTACCTGGCAGACATGGACAGGGGTTGGGGTGCATGGGTTTAGGCTTGTTAAGGTATTCTAATGTATCTTGTGTTTTTAATATTGTACGTCTCCCCGAGTCTTAGAAGGGCAGGGTAAAAACTTTTTTAAAATAAACAAACAATTAACTTGTTGAATTTGTTGCCAAAGGGTGTGGTCAAGGCCAGTATTATAGCTGGGTTGAAAAAAGGATTGGAGGACAGGTCCAATAATGACTATTAGCCAAGTAGGTTGGGGGGTGTAAGCTCTGACTCACAGGAGCTGGAAGTGAAGAGCAGGGGTCGGATCGCTCCATTTTGACCTGTTGGGTACTTCTTAAAAGCAACCAAGAATGACCACGGTTGGAGACCGGATGCTGGGCTTGATGGACCATTGGCCTGACCCAGTGTGGCAATTATATTCTCCGCTGGCTGCCTAATGGGCCTAGATTAAATTTGCATGAATAGTTCCTATGGAACACCTGCAGGGGGGAGACCCCTACATGGTCAGAACTTTGACCAGGGCCCAGAAAATATAGTTAATTTTCTGGTTAAAAAAAATACAGAAATCCCAAACACAGAACTTGTGTCTAGACCATGAGAAATAATCTACTCTAATCAGATGTGATAGGTCCAGAGAAAAAAAAGTAACCAAGAATTTCATTCAAGGATGATGATGAGTAATTGCCACCATCTTTAAAAATCTATAAACAGTAAGTCAGATTTTCCACTGATAAGACAATCCTATTTTGCATTTCTAGAAGCAAAGAACTCCTCTTCCAGTACCTTGGCATAGAATCATTGGGTTGGGAGGGACCTATGGGGTCCAGCATCCCAGACAGATGCTTGTCCTGCCGGGATTTGAAAACAGCCAAAGAAGGAGATTCCACAGTCACCCTAGGCAATCTATTCCATTGCTCAGCAGTTCTGAGTTAGGAATTTCTCCCTAAGATTTTACCAAAATCTACCTTACAGCAATCTACACCCATTCCCTCTTGTTCTATCCTGTGATAGGAGAGAACAAATGGTCACCATCTTTTTTGTGGCACCCTTTTTGATATTTATTATGTCCCTCCCTTAGTCTTCTGTTATCTAGGCTAAACATACCCAGTACTTTCATCTTTTCCTCATATAGCTCACATTCTAGCCCTTTTATTATTTGTTAGAGCAAACACTTACTCTGGAGTTTTGCTCCCGCCCCCCCCGCTCCTTTTACAGGTCATTCTCACTTTCCTCCTTCTGTTATTTACATACTGTTGGTGTAATCTATTGGTATCTCCATAAGAAAACTGTGTTTTATCTATGTTGGCTTAGATCCTACGTATCTAAAAGACCACCTCCTCCCCTATGTTCTATCTTGTTTCCTAAAGCCAGGCATGGATGCCCTATTGCAAGTGCCATCATTGCACCATGTTCGTATGGTAAGGGCATACAGAGAGGTATTCTCAGTGGCTGCTCCACAGCTTTGGAATTTGCTTCCCCTGGAGGTTTGTCATAGCCCAAGCTCGCACATTTTCCGCAGGCAACGTAAGCCAATGGCAATTGCCGCCAATGGGGAATGCAGTGAGCACTGGCACCTGACCATAAGACTTATTTATCTGGTCAGATGTTTTATGGGTTGGGAAAGGATTTGGGAAATAAACTGATTTTTCTGTTTTATACACGCACGGGGTGGGGTGGGGGGGGTGTTTTGGCATGGTGGGTGGAGGTGGGAGTGTGTCCTGAGGAAATACTACAGGAATGAGGCAGTAGTCAAGGAGATCTAGGCACAAATGGTGCTACAGGGCTATAAGCGGGACACATAACTGTGCCAGCAGCAGGCCAAGGACGTGAGGTACAAGGAGATCCGGGACAACAACTTCACCTCCAGCCGCGGAAGGCAAACATCACCGTATTACGAGCTCCTTGACCAGTTCTTCTGTGTGGATGGAACCATTAATGTGGATGGAGCCATTATTAGTGTTTGGTGGGAGGGAGAATATATATATTTAAGCTGTGGAGAGTCCCTCCCTTCTGGTGAGAGCAGGAGGGGGAGACAGTAGGGATAGGGGTGGTTGAGGGGATGATATGCTGCTGCTTTATATTTGGGGTTGAAGTACATTAGTTGTTATTAGATTTTTGAATTCTTTTGGTGCATTGGTGGACCATTTTTTGTGTATTATATATTATGAATTATGTATTATGTTGTAAGCCGCCTCGAGTCGCCTTTGGCGAAAGAGTGCGGGGTATAAATTAAAATTTGATTGATTGATCTTTGCATACCGCTTGCATTGCTGCGCCTTTGCGATGAGCCAGAAACAGGTGGATATGGCTCTCCCACTGCCCGCTTCCACTTCAACCACTCCCATTCCCATCACAGAAGCCATGCCCACTGGAAGTCATCCATCCATATGCCGCCCTGCCCTGGAACCAGCATGAGTCAATAAGGACACAGACAACATGACACGGTGTATCCCCTCAAGCTCGAGAGCCATCCCTGTTTGAGGAGATACCTGAGGTTCTGGTCGAAGGCACGGTGGACCTGGATACCACCTTTGTAGAGGAGACGGTGAAGGTGAGCGGTGAGTTAATGCACCTGGATGGGGAGGGCGAGGGGGGGGGGCGAATCAGTGTTTATGCCCAAAGGGCCTAGGTCCCGCCTACCTGCAGGATTGCCTCACTCCCTCGGATCTGGATTGGCCCCTGCAGTTGGCTGGGGGCGCCCTTCTTGAAGTCCCCTGTGTGCATCAGGGGGTGACGTTGGAGAAGCCATTCTCGGTCATGGTACCGTAGCTGTGAAACTCTTTTCTGGTTGGAGTCTGTTTGTCCCCATATCTTCCCTTGTTCAGACGTCAGTGTAAGGCCTGGCTATTTCGCCAGACAGTGGGGCAGACGGGTAGTGGGAGGTGGGTGGGGTTTTGAGTTTTCAGATTTTTATTGGATAACAATTTTTACTGGATAATGATTCTTATGCTTGTATTTATTGTTATTTTATGTCTTACTGATTTTATCGTAAGCCGTCCCGAGCTGCCAGAGGCAGGCAGGGTGGAAGTATTTGTATGTATGTATGTATTCTTATATAATGACGTTTTTTTATTGTTTACTGTGTTGACAGGTGGCCAGGAGGATGCAGAGGAGCAGCAGGAAAATCACCAGGAAACAGAGGGTATTTTCAGACGTTACGAGATCACAGTGAACCACGGTGAATACCCACCTGTGGTCAATGTGTCTCGAACGTCTGTTTGGCGGCCGCCAGATGTTCGCCACGCTCAATACCCACATGGGGTCAATTTGAACCACGCTTCCCGGGCTAGCGGGGGGAATGTCCCGGGAAGCGTGGTCAAAGAGATCCCCAGCGGGGACCAACGAAAAGTAATGTTTGGCTGGGCGCCACGGCNGACGTTTTTTTATTGTTTACTGTGTTGACAGGTGGCCAGGAGGATGCAGAGGAGCAGCAGGAAAATCACCAGGAAACAGAGGGTATTTTCAGACGTTACGAGATCACAGTGAACCACGGTGAATACCCACCTGTGGTCAATGTGTCTCGAACGTCTGTTTGGCGGCCGCACGCTGCACCGCGTGGCCCTGCCCCCTCCCAGATTCCCTGCCGGGATCCCCCCGGCACGTCTGTTACAGCGTGACGGGGTGGCCCCAGCGGGGAATGAATGGGGTGATTTCAGTACGGGGCCAACGGGCCCCGTAACATCTGAAATCACCCAGAATGGTAGGCGCGGGAAGAGGGTGGGAATGCACCATGGCAGGCCCACCAGTTGGCGAGGGGAGAGGCACCATGACAGGACGGCGGGCTGGCTGGGGTGTGGAAGTCAAAATAGCGTCCGAGGGGGACAGTAGAGGTTGATTTCTGTATGTTCTTCACTCCTCTACAGTGATTGCAGGAGGACAACTGCGTAGCACTGGGATCTTGCTGCAGCAACTGTCCCAGCAACCGCTTAGGCAGGGCACTCAATCCTGCTTTCCTTCAGGTGGGCAGAGGGCTGAAAATTGGACAGGTGTGGAACGGAAACACCAGGGCGGGTAGGTGGATGGGGCGGTCTGAACGAATGGCGTTCCTTGTTGCCTTTCTACAGCTCTGTCAGTGTAGCAGACGCAGACAGTAACCCCTGCCACAAGTATCCAGCGGAACCAGGACCTACAGGTCCGCAACTAGCAGCACAGAGAGGACTGGGCATGGGAGCTGCTTGGGGAGACCACATGCTGGGTGGACGAGATCCGCAACGCCATTAACGACATGGTGAGGGACCAGAACCAGGTAGATATGGCTCCCCCATAATATTCAGAACAATGCTGTGTATACACGAAAAGCAGTCTTGTCCTAGATTCCAACGTGCTCCTTCTTCTACCCCAATTATACATAAGAGCTGTGTAACCCTATATTACAACTTAAATATAATCCTCCAACCTCCGATGGCAACCAAGACAACCAAAGCATATCAGTTACCAACCAGGATTGTGAGTTCATCTACAAATAGGGTGACCCCACTAGGGTTCTGAGCCCATAGTGTGGGAACATCTGGGCTAGGGACACACGTCTTGCATCTTTGACTTTAAAGGGACCCCTCATATGCTTAAATTTAAGTGCAGAATTTTTTACACGACTGGATCAGAGTGCCAGCATCTTTTGAAGGGCCGGATCAGCGAGGAGACAAGTGAGGTCACTGTTCAAAGAAAAGAAACGCTGGACACCAGGTTGCTTAATTTGAAAGGGTTAGGGAAAGTGCACCCCTAAAAATAACAGCAGCAGCTATAATGGAACTAAAGAGGAGTCAATCAAACCTCTGGCAAAGACGTTAGCATTTTAATATGATTTTAAAAAAAATGTTTTGCAGGACAAATGAATCTGATAATTATTTATTTGTATTTGGAAGACTGTTAATAGGAAAAATTCCCACCACCAATCGGTGATTTATATCTGAAAGGGGCACTGAAATATTTCCTGTTAAACATCAGAAGAATCTGCCCATCTGGCTTCTCCATTTCATTTGATGCTGCCAGGAATCAAAAACAGTAATTAAAGCTATCCACTGCATGAAACACCCACGCTCTTGTGCCTTCTTAGAACAGCGGCTCTGTTCCATATACACTAATCAAAGCCTGCCCTTTAGCGGGCTGTTTCCACCCATGACAGTGCCCAAGGATGTGTCACTTTTAGGAAGAAGCATCCATAGCCTTGAGGGGAGCAGAACATACATTATGGCCCTTTGACTCCTCTCTCCCTTCAACAAGTACCAGTCCCTTTAGCAACTTCTGCACACGCTAGAAAAACAGTGGGAACGATATGGAGCTAGTTCATGATATGGGAGAAGTACTTTTATGGACTGATCCTGAGTGCTGTCAGGATGCGATCATTAAGGGGTAATTTGTTGTGATATTAGCATGGTTCGCTCCATATCAAGTTGCTACAGAACTACATGCCCCATTGCTCATTGGCAACACCTAGTGTGAACGAATTGTCTGGTCCCACAGAATTTATTTTTCATTATAAGTGAATACGTTCATTTGGGGGGGAAATTATATGACCATTTGTCATCTTACATAGTTTTTTCCTGTCAAATTTCTAAAAACGGCAACCAGACGGTTTTTTAAAAGGTTAGATTCTTTTACAAGACAATCCGTTAATTTATCCATTGTGTGACTTGCCAACATCTTGCCATAAATTGGGGGAATCCGTACTTTCCAATGTCTAAATATAAATACAGCTAGCCACTAGCAGACATTGTGATATCCACTGTTCCTTTCCTGAGTTACTAATCCTTTGGACAATAACCCAAAAGATGTACAACTGATTGCACTGGTTGTGTGGGTAGCCTAACGTTTTCTTATTTTGAATACTGAATGAGATATTTTCCTCCAAAATGTCTGCTTCAATTTTCTTCTCCTGAAAGCAGAGCAAGAAGAAGGAGACAAAGGATTTGATGCTCAATTTTCTCGGACACTACTGCTTGTTAATTTAAATAACCAGAAGCTCCAGCCCATCAGTCTAGACTGGAGTATCTGAGGGGGCATTATTTAGATTAACAACTGCTGAATAATATTATTTGAACAATGAAAAGTAGACACTTTCAAAAGGACGGCTCCCAAGTCTGCCCATTAACTGTAAAACAGGTGCAAGCCGAGTGGGTGGGAGAGGTGAATGTATCCCTCCTCCAAATACCAGTATAAAATAAAATTAGAATCCAAACTCTGGGTGGGGGGGAGGGGTGTTTCACAGGGCAGTTTTTAATTATATGCTTTGCAGAATCTTTGCATATAATCATTAGCTCAGCCTGCTTGTTCAGCATCCACATATTCTTTTGTGCCAGAATCACAGAACAAAGGTCAAATCCTCATGAAACTCCATTCTGGCACTGAAATTGAACATCTTTTTAGTGGGGGGAGGGTTGGAAGATGGTTGTCCTTTTTTTAAAAAATGATCTGCCAAGCTTATTTGAAACTCTGGTCACATTAAAATAAATATTACTGACGTAGCAGGGATTGGCTAAACACAGATGAATCAGTGCAACGCTGCAGAGGAAAACTGCAAGATTTGGTTTGAATGAGGATCCTATTTTGGTGGGTCCTAGGAAGGAGGCGAGCACCTGCGTTTGGGGAAAATATTAGCAGCAGCAAGGGCACAGCTGTGCCTTGGGTTTCACAATTATTACTCCCAGTCCCAAGCTTGTTGGGGGACATCCTCTAACTGGGGATTAGGAAGGAATCTTTCCGAAGAGTGGATCATCCCTCTTTTGATGGCTTTTTCTTCTTCCTGTCTGGCACACAGCTGGTATAAATTGCTGTGTCAAACTAGCTTGCCAAGATAATTATATATCCCCTATTACCATGGTTCTTGATTGTCTCATAATCTTTAGTGTATTTATTCACACAACACTTGTCCCTGTTTTACAAATGTGAAATGTAGGCCCAGAGAGACTAAGGGGATTGCCCAAGGTCATACAGGAAGCCTGTGGTGGAGCAGGGAATTGAAACACCCCAAACTACTGTCAGGAGTGGACCACCTTTCCTACCAGATGAGGCCATTCTATCTTTGGTCTGATGAGGCCATTCTATCGTTGTATGTGATTAGCTCTATGCACGCACAAAGGGCTGACCTTAGAATTTGCAGGGCCCAGGGCGAAGATAAAAATGCAGGACCCCGAGTGGCCCCTCCTCCCATGACCCCATCCCCTTGGGGGCACTCTCCACAGAGCTCTCAAGGTGGCCCTGTCTGCAGGTAGTGAGGCCCCCCTATCCTGTCTTGGTGAAAACAGAAGCCACAGAAGTAGAGAAAAGAGCGGGGCTCAGGGCAGTTGCTCTGGGTCATCCTGTGGCAAGTCAGGTCCTGCATGTGTGTATGTGGTGGGGCTTGTTTGTTGAGCCTCCTTGGGTGTTTTCAGACGGACCCGGAGCTGGCCACCCCTGGACCTGCTCCCGGGGCATCCAGCCCTGCATCCAACCTCACCAAGGCCAGCTTTACATAGACCCGGTGGCTGCCGTGGCCCGCAATCTGCCTGTGTGGCAACCCCTCCCCCAAACCATAGTGTTGCAGGCAGATCACCCGACGCTCTAGGTTGCTGCCCACAACTCTATGGTATTGCCCGGGACAACTGCTGGCCGAGAGTGGAGCTTCAGTGGCCATTCGCTGAGCAGATGGACTGCAGCTCGACCTTGGGTAGTACCCTGGGTTTGAGCAGCCCACTACACTGGCGTTGCTGAGGGGTGTTCCGGAGCACCGCAAGCAGGGTTGAAGCAGCCTTCTTTGCTTGCACATCTGGTGCCTCACCTTTAGCTGGCTGGGCCACCCAGGGGTGAGGCGGAGCAGGGGCAGGACTGAAGTCATCTGTTTACACTCAATGGGGTTGATCCCGGGTGCATGCGGAGGGGAAGTTGGGATTGCAGTCACTGTCTGAAGGGACATTTGGCTATATTTAGTGTAATGCTAGTTTTGAGGCACTTGTTTATCAGAAAACAACATAGAGGGAGAAGAGGAGGTGGGTCAAGAGAGAAAGCTTGTAAAACTGACATTTGTTCAGTCTGTATTTCTGACTTCTTACTAGGAATGTGCAAGGGGGGCAATTTGTATTTCTGATTTCCATTATGGTTACAGTTCCAATTTTTGTGTTTTGTGCCTCAAAACATTGGAACCTACCACTGTTGGCTGGGAATCAAGCAGCCTCTGTGTGTATTATTATTATGATTATTGTTATTGTTATTATTATTATTAATAACAATAATAATTAATAATAAATAATAAAACATTTGATATCCTGCCCTTCCTGCCAAAGGCAACTCGGGGCAGCTTACAATATATAAAAATATAAAAATACACATATAAAAATAAAAAACAGAAACATCTAAAAAGGGGGGAGAAGAGGAAAAAGGGGGGGGGGAACATCTGCCCCCCCCCCCAGGAAAAGCGGGAGAGGGGGAAAAGGAGGGTATCTTAGGGGGGTGAAGCCCTCTGTCTATGTGTGTGTGCACATATGTGCAGGTGGTGACCCTACAATAAACAGCGAAGAACCCTGGTATCGGTGAGCTCCAGAGCACCAGGCAGGAGAATCTCATGGCCTTGTCCTATCCCATCCAGCTCCCTGGACACAGTTCTGCCTCCAACTGCCTGTGGAAATAGCCAAGCCCCTAAATCACAAAGCACTCAAAGATCAAAAGTAAACTTAAATCAAAACATAATCCATTCTTACAGATCACCACAGTTGAGGCTAAACTCCACCCCCCTGACAAGCATAACATGCCACGAAGCTTGAAAGATGCTCAAACTGCTAGACCAACCGTTACAAACATGAAATTCGAAGTGGAAACTGAGAGGCACAAAGCACACTAATACATACTCAAAGACTGCATTGTTGGGTTTCGAATACAGAAGCTGAAAAGGGATTTGTTTGTGTTTGTGATTCACCCAAACCTGAATGCATACCCCCTACTTCTTACAAGCCTAAGAAAGGACCCCGTGTGGCCTAAAAGCTTGCACACTCTCAGCAACAGAAGTAAGGGTGGGACTCTAGGCAAAATTTCAGTTTTCGTTACTTTTGGTTTCAGTTCTCATGTATTTCGGTTCTCATTTCGAAACACTGGCTGTTTCTAATCTTTTGTACTGGTTTTTGTTTCGAATTTTTAACATTGCAGTTTGTCCCCATTGAAGTAAAAAAACAAATCAATGCAAAAGAACTGAAACAACCAATATAGAAAAAGAACCGAAATTCTGGATTAATCCAAAGTTCCCTTCGCCGCCCAAATGGCGGCGACGGGTCGTTGTCGCGCCCCTCCCCTCTCGGGGAAAGAGACGCGGAGATGGTGGCCACGGCGAAGGGGCTTATTAGGAAGCCCTTCGCCTGTGGAGAGGTTGCCGGGCAACCGTCCTGGAAGTGAGGTCGCGCATGCGCGCCTCATTGGACCTTGAGGACTCTGCCCCCGTTAGAAAGGGCGGTCCTCTGAGAAGCCGCGTGGCGGCAGTCAGAGCGGGCTTGTCGAAGAGTCAGCCCCACCCACCTCCCTCTTGCACTGTGGTTGACAACTGGTTGCCGTTAGGGGACCGAGGAGGAATTTTTACGAGAGCCTTTTTGAAGGGTCGTTTTTTCGCCTCCTCAACAGTGCAGAGTAGGCTAAATAGGTTTGGCCAATTCGATATAACGTTATTTTGACCCAGATTTACTAATCAGTAATATTGGCATTGTTAATTCGGATTTGTTTATAAATTTGATGATAACAGTATGATGACTGGCATTCACTGTTATTGAAGCAAATAAGTATGATTAAAGGGGCTGAGATTGTCGCACTCAGCAGGGGTTCAGTATGCCATCATAGGTTTTAATAGGAAGGTTTATAAAGTAGTATGAGTCATCTCCTTAGGAGATGGGGAGATGATACACGGTGTAATGCAAGGCACGGCATGCACTGGGATCAGGTTCCCTGGGAGTGGTGTCTTAGCAGGGTCTGCAGGGACATGCGCTGTCTTCAGACCTGGTGAGGCACTTCACTCCTTACTCACGCCCGTAGTTGGGCTGTTCCCCCTCCTTTGGCCTTGTCCTGTCGAAGGAAGGGATGTTAATGGTTTCGGATACTGCCACCGGAAGGCACATCCGGGCAGTACCACAGTTAATACCTTAGATTAGTGAACATGGCATACTGTACCCAAATTGCATGGTGCAATCCCCATCTGCCTTTTGTTGTGATTTGAATAAAGAGTGCGGCCAGTTTAAAGCCAACAAGAAGTGTCTGTGTCTCTTTGGGGGTGCGTTGACAAATGACCATTATCGGGTATTTTCGGTTCTATCCCAAACTGAAATTCCCATCCCTAAACAGAAGTTTATCCAAGAAAATATATCCTCTGAACTACTTCATCTCCATCTCTTGCATCCAAGACCAAACACAGCAAACGCACTTTCTAGACTATTATTTACAGTCAAAAATGAGAATAAATATTGTTATTCCACAGATCCCAGTCACTTCTTTATTAGCAACTTTTTCCTGAAAAATTTGAATGTAAACATCTCTGTGAAGATGTTAGATTTTACAGCCCGAAGGGAGGAGTGTTATCATCTGAAGGGACCTTCGCATAACATAATTCATAGTCTTCTCCCAGAGATTACCTCATAAAGTTTAACAAGGGCAGCAGTTCCCAAAGCATGGCTCATGAACCCCACAATATATAGTCAGCAGTTGGTCCATGGAACTGGTTGCAGATCCAGCAAAGAGGGTTTTGATCCCTGCCAGTTCCACCACCATCTTGGGATGCATGGGGGCGTGTTGGCCATGGCTTTCTAGCTTCCAGCAGCTTTTTCAGACACGCCAATCTTGCAATAAGCAGCGCAGCGGTCAGTGAAAAATATTGAAGGTTGATGGTGGTCCACTGGTCCAAGTAAATCTGGGAACCACTGAACCACCAGGGTACAACATTGCAACTGGGGCAAAGGGCACAGAACAATTCCTTTCTGGAGAGAACTGACAGGTAACATAAAGCAGAAAATAAAAGTCGGCATGGATTTCTCCATTTAAACACGTACACTCTACCGTTATATTTCACATTCCTTACAACCGTGACAGCACACTGACTGATGACTAAAGCAGAGCCTGACTAGGCTATGACTTCCAAGCAGAAGTAATTACTTTCTTGTTCCAGTTTAATACATCATTTCCAACAACACCTGTGCACTGATTTAACAAACTGAATACTTCAGGGTTTTGTTGGGGAAAGTTTAAATTTATATTTCTATCCTCTTCTGGAACAACAAAAGACTGAAGTCCTCATTTCCCTCCCTTAAACTTTCCTCTCCCTCTTCCCTCTCCAGTTCCACTGATGGTATCACTGAGGGTATCGGATTCAGGCACGTAGCCTGGGGTTCATCTTTGACTCCTCCCTCTCCTTTGCAAGTCAAATCCAGTCTGTTGCTTCTCTCTGCTTAACATGGCTAAAATATGGCCCTTCCTTACTGCTTCCACTGCCAAAAAATCTAGTCTATCACTCACCTTGGCTACTGCAATCTCCTTCTTACTGACCTCCCCTACTCGGAGCTTGACCCTGTAACTTTTGTTCAACTCTCTTCTGCCTAGATCATCCACCTCCCCCATTACTTGGATCATATTCTGTCCCTTCTCTAGTGGCTTCCTCTATGCATTCAACACAAGCTTCTTGTCTTTATCTTCAAGGCTCTTCATGGCCTTGTTCTTCCTTGTCTTTCTGCACTTGCTCCTCCACTTCCATCACCCTCACGCACCCTCACCTCCTGCTCCCAGAAGTTGCCCCTTCTCCCATGCTGCCCCCCTATGCCTGCAATTCCCTCCCTGAATGCATTTGTTCTGCTCTCTCCCTCCCAACAACCTCTCCCTTCTGTCAGGCTTTCCCTAGCTCCTCAAGACAACACCCCCCCCTCCCCCCCCCCGATTGCTCACTGATGCTGTCCTATCATTCACCTCCACTCAGGCAGCGTCTCTCCTGCTGTGGAGGAGCAAGTTCTCCAGGAAGGAAAGCATCAAACTGGAATGGCAGGAAGTTATCCTGTAGCTGGGACCTGCCTTCTAGATGATGTGTTATCCTCTCGCACCAAGGATATGTCTTCGGGGGTGGTTCCCAAGGGAGTGGGAATAGGTTAGTCGTGGTAGTTGGTGATTCAGTTATTAGGAATGTAGATAGCTGGTGGCCACGAGGACCGCATGGTAAGTTGCCTGCCTGGTGCAAAGGTAGCGGACCTCACATGTCACCTAGACAGAATTCTAGAGACTAGAGTGCTGGCAAGGAGCCGGTTGTCGTGGTACATGTGGATACCAACGACATAGGAAAAAGTAGCAGGGAGGTTCTGGAAGCTAAATTTAGGCTTCTAGGTAGGAAATTGAAGTCCAGAATCTCCAGGGTAGCATTCTCAGAAATGCTCCTTGGTCCATGCGCAGGACCTCAGAGACAGGCTGAGCTCTGGAGTCTCAATGCGTGGAGGAGACAATGGTGCAGGGAAGAGGGCTTTAGATTAATTAAGAACTGGGGAACATTGGGGGGAAGGGAGAGGCTATACCAACAGGATGGACTCCACCTTAACTAAAGGGGAACCCGGATGCTGGCACTAAACAGATTTAGATTAGATTAGATTAAATTTACTGAACGTAGCCATAGGCCATTGCCTAGTAACACAGACAAACAAACATAGATCAGGAATACATACATAGGTAAGACCTTATTACCTTATAACATAATTGAAAACAATGCAGACACTCAGATAAATACAATCATCAAAAAAAAAACATGGAGGCAGTCCAACCGTTATAATAACTTAAAGTCCAAAAACCGGGTTCGAAGGTTAAAAGCCAGCATCAAGAACTTAGCTGCTATGGCAGTGACTTCCGCCTTAGAATCACTTAACACCACCTGTAGTAATCCACAGGTCGTCCGGCCTGGGAACTTAATCATGAGCGAGGAAAGATGTTCCTCACGCAGGCAGTCATACAAATGACAATCGAATAGTATGGGCCGTGGATTCTACTGTAAGCCTGTCAAAGGGGCATAAACGCTCGCTATATGGCAGAGCACACATTCAGCCCTCCAACACTTTGGAACGCAATGCATTGTAACGGGCACACACACAAAAATGTTTCTCCCTAAAAGTAAGCGTTGATAACAAGTAATTGGCCATAATCCTTTTCTCCAGAGCCCAGGCCATATAGTCCCCCATATGGGGGGCACTTCTCACCCTAGCCATATCTCCTTGCCTATTAATGTCTTCAATCCTCTTGAAGATTTCCACCCTTATGGCCGTAGCATCTTTACCTGCAATATATTCCTGTAAGAACCCTAGTTCTAACAGGTATTTGTCCAAGGCACTCGACCATGGATTCCTGCACCTATCCTCAGCTAGATATTTAACCAGCCCCTGGCTGCTAGGCCAGATGACCTTAAGCCACAGCCGAAAAGCGTATTTCCATGTTGTCGCCTGCCAGGAATTCTGGCCCATTTCTAATCTAGTCACCATGGGGGTACTCCTAGGAACCCGTAAAAGATGTTGCAAAAAAGAGGATTGCAGCAAGTTGAGGTTAGCCAAAACAAGCGGGGCCCATAACTCGGCCACATAAAGGAAGCCAGTCTTAACCTTACTGTCCAAAACCTTCACAGCCAGGTCGATACCCCTCCTTCCATTATATGCAAAATACCTAAGAATAGCCCACATGGCCCCCTTGGATGATTCCAACACTTTCAGAAAATGTGGTCTCCAGGCATCTGTGGCATGGAAATGAATTCCCAGATATTTGAAACTTCTGACCTGTTGTAACTGGTGACCCCCAATAGTCCAATTATAGAGCCTCCTAGAATTGGAGAAGACTATAATTTTTGACTTCTCCGAATTAATAGTCAACTTATTCCTGGCACAATAATCAGAAAAGGCATTCAATTGCCTTCTCAACTCGATACACGTTTGGGAAATAAGTGCCAGATCGTCTGCAAATAAAAGGGCACCTAGTGGCCAACTTGGGGGGTAGGGGGGAATGGGGCTGGGCAACAAGGGGGCTCACGTCATTAATGAACAGATTGAACAGGGCCGGGGCTAAGACACAGCCCTGTCGCACCCCTTGGTTGATTCTGATAGGGCCTGTGGTATGGCTGCTACTGTCAAGCTTGACCCTAAGAGTTGATTCCGCATACAAACTTTGGATAAGACATAATAATCTCCTATCTATGGATGACCCAGCCACTTTGTTCCACAAAAGCAGCCTACTGACTGAGTCGAATGCAGCCTTAAGATCGAGAAAAGCCACAAATAACTTCCCGTTTGCAGATCGATACTTTTCTGCAAGGCGTTAAACATTAAAAAGGAGATAGAGTAGTCTTTAAACAAAAAAATGGGGGAAAGCAGACAGGTGCTGAGCAGCACATGGGTCGGGCTGAGGCAGCTGCAAAAGATGCCATTATTTCAGGGGAATTAGAGTATCCTAATATAGAAGACAGGAAAAATCCCCAGGGAACTCGGGTGGAAATCAGTTTGCAACTGTCAAACTCTATTGATCCCCAAATAACTAAAAGTTACTTACAATAAACAGATTAAAAATAAAAAGGATACATTTAAATGTCTAGATACAAATGCTCGAAGTCTAAAAAGTACAATGGGAGAACTATAGTGTATTGTGTTAAATGAGGATATAGACATCATAGGAATCTCAGAGACCTGGTGGAATGAGGACAACCAATGGGACACGGTATTTACCAGGATACAAAATATATCAAAATGACAGAGTAGATTGAGCTGGTGGTGGGGTGGTGCTATATGTAAGAGACAACATTGAGTCAAGCAGGATTAATATTGTAAAGGAAGCAAACGGTCCTCTGGAATCTCTGTGAATAGAAATTCTATGTATGACAGGGAAGTGTATAGTGGTCGGCCTATACTATCATCCTCCTGACCAGGACAGTGAGACTGGCTGTGAAATGATAACGGAGATTAGACAGGCTACTAAAGTCGGAAACGCAGTAATAATGGGTGATTTCAATTACCCTCATATTGTCTGGGTGAATGTCTCCTTGGGGCGGGATGCAGAGATAAAATGTCTAGATGTCATAAATGACTGCTTCCTGGAGCAGCTCGTCCTGGAACCAACAAGAGAAGGAATCACTCTGGATCTAGTCCTAAGTGGAATGCAGGATTTAGTCGGAGGGGTAACGGTGCTAGAGCCGCTGGGCAATAGTGATCATAATATAATCAAATTTGACATACTCACAGGAGGAGAAATGCCGAATAAAACCACTGTGATAACATATAACTTTAGAAAGGGTAAATATGTAAAAATGAGGAAACTAGTTAGAAGGAAACTTAAAAGGAGCAGTTGCAAGAATTAAATGTCTACAGGCAGCATGGAGACTATTCTAAAACACCATCTTGAAAGCTCAGTTTAAATGTATTCCACAAGTTAAGAAAGATAGGAAGAGGACCAAACATCTGCCTGTGTGGCTAAATGGTGAGGTGAAGGAGGCTATTGGAGCCAAAAGGGCATCCTTTAAAAAATGGAAAGAGTTCCAATGAGATAAATAGGGAATAGGTTGCCAAAGTAGATGTAAAAAGTTAATAAGGCAGGCCAAAAAGGAATTTGAGGAGCAACTTGTTAAAGATGCTAAAACTAATAATACAAACTTTTTCAAGTACATCAGAAGCAAGAAGTTTGCTAGAGCGTCAGTTGGGCCGTTAGATGACATGGGGCTGAAAGGGGTGCTTAGAGAGGAAAAGGACATTGCAGAGAAGCTAAATTAATTCTATGCGTCTGTCTTCACTGCAGAGGATGTTGGGGAGATACCCGCGCCAGAACCTTACTTTGTAAGTGATGAATTGGAAGAGCTGTCACAAATCAATATGACTCTGGAGGAGGTCCTAGAGCAAACTGACAAACTAAATACTAACGAATCACCAGGACCAGGTGGTATTCACCCCCAGAGTTCTGAAGGAACTCAAATATGAAATTGCAGACCTACTGTTAGTAATTTGTAACCTATCGCTAAAATCTGCTACTGTACCAGAGGACGGCAAATGTAACCCCGATATTTAAAAAGGGTTCCAGAGGTGATCCTGGAAACTACAGACTAGTAAGCTTGACGTCTGTGCCAGGCAAAATGGTGGGAACTATCATTAAAAACAGAATCGCTGGGCATGTTGATAAACGTGGCCTAATGGGGAAGAGTCAATATGGATTTAGCAAACGTAAGTCATGCCTCACTAATCTGTTGGAATTCTTTCAGGGTGTAAATAAGCATGTGGATGAGGGAGACCCGGTAGATATAGTGTACCTAGATTTCCAGAAAACATTTGATAAGGTCCCACATAAAAGAATCTTGAGAAAATTAAAATTTCATGGGATAGGAGGTAGTGTCTTACTTTAATCAGTAACTGGTTAAAGGATAGGAAGCAAAGAGTAGGACTAAATGTCAGTTTTCACAATGGAGAGATGTAAAAAGTGGTGTGTCCCAGGGATCTGTATTGGAACTGGTGCTGTTTAATGTATTTATTAATGATCTGGAAAAGGGTGTTAAGAGTGAGGTGATCAAATTTGCAGATGACACCGAGTTATTCAAGGTAGTTAAAACACGAGCAGACTGTGAAGAACTGGAACAGGATCTTACAAGACTGGGTGCTTGGGCATCTAAATGGCAGATGAGATTTAATGTGAACAAGTGCAAAGTGATACACATAGGGAAAAATAACCCAAACTATGAGTACACAATGCTGGGTACTAAGCTAGGAGTTACCACTCAGGAAAAGGATCTAGGAATGATTGTGGACAATACAATGAAATCCTCAGCCCAATGTGCAGCAGCAATCAAAAAAACAAACAGAATATCAGGAGTTATTCGCAAAGGGATAGAGAATAAAACTGAGGATGTCATAATGCCTCTATACAAATCGATGGTGCAACCACACCTGGAATATTGTGTGCAGTTCTGGTCACTCCATCTCAAAAAAGACACAGCTGAACTAGAAAAGATATAGAGAAGGGCAACAAGAATGATAAAAGGTATGGAACGGCTTTCGTACAAAGAGAGGCTTGACAAGCTGGGTCTCTTCAGTTTAGAGAAGACTGAGATGGGACATGATAGAGGTTTATAAAATCTTGAGTGTTATGGAACGAGTAGATAGGGACACTCCATGAAACTAGCTGCCGGCAGCTTTAAAACAAATAAAAGAAAGTACTTTTTCACTCAACACATAATTAACCTATGGAATTTGTTGCCAGAGGATGTTGTCAGGGCCAGTAGTATAGCTGGGTTTAAAAAAGGACTGGATAAGTTCTTAGAGAGTAGGTCCACTAATGGCTATTAACCAAGTAGTTTAAGGGATGAACTTCTTACTGTCGGGAGTTGGGAGTTAACAATGGGGAATGGATTGCCCATTCTGAATGCAGTCTGGGCCATGATCCGGGATGGGCCAATGTAATAGACGTTACTTTTGGCCAATCCCGGATCGTGGTCCAGCTAACCACGATTCCAGACCTCTAGGCAGCCGGAGGTCCAGAATCATGGTCATGTGATTCCCGCCGGAGGTTCACTGTGATGAACATCTGGCGGAACACACAACACACGTTGCAGGACAAACGGCCACCACAGGGGATTCACTGTGGTTGACCGTGGTCTCGTAACGTCTGAAATTACCCTCAGTATGGCACTACTTATGTTCTTAAATTCAGGGTCGCCTTCTCACCTGTAACTAAGCTAAGCACATGCAACTGCAGCTTCTCAACTTCATGAATGTCTCCCTATCTCTCCCTGTGTTTTCTTGTCTCCCTTCCCTTGTCTTTCTTAGACTGTAAACATCTTGGGACAGGGCCCTGTCTCTAATTATGATTGTACAGCACCAGTTACATAACTGATGCTATATAAATAAACTGACACAATAATAATACTACTTCATAGACTGCATTTATACAGTACCTAGCATAATCAGTCTCGAATCTTGGTTGACGCATTGTGGTGTTAAAGCATCTTGAAGTCAAAGATGAACCCCAGACTATGTGCCGCCCTGTAGGTCTGATAACCTCAGTGATACCAGAATTAAAATCAAAATAACCATATTTAAAATCATATTAACCAAGTAGCTTATGGGATGAACTTCTTACTGTCAGGAGCTGGGAATTATCAATGAGGAATGGATTGCCCATTGTGAATGTTGGTTCTTCTCCAAAGTAAGCTACTTGGTTAATATGATTTTAATTCCCACTGGATTAGGAGCAGTAGAGGTGGAGCGCGAGGTTATGAAGGCTCCATCTGGTCCAGCTTCTTGGGAGGAGTTTCAGGAAGTGATGCCAGCCGATGCTGTGGGTGTTCTGGGCTCTGTTAGAGCCACTAGTTGTGAACTAGATCCATGCCTGTCCTGGTTGGTGAAGACCTCCGGGGAGACTTTGGGAACAGTGCTGGCAAGGATAATGAATGCGTCCCTTCAGTTTGCCCCCCCGGTCTCAAGGAGGCTGTAGTGCATCCCCTGATGAAGAAGCCATCTTTGGATGTGGACGCACTCGCCAGATACCGACCTGTCTCTAACCTTCCCTTTTTAGGGAAGGTTATTGAACGGGCAGTGGCACTGCAGCTCCAGGTACATCTTGACAGCATCGGTTTCCTTGCCCATTTCAATCTGGGTTCCGTCCCGGCTATGGTACAGAGACGGCGTTGGTGGCCTTGGTGACCGATCTCCGCCGGGAGATGGACGCAGGACATTCAACACTTCTGGTCCTGCTAGATCTCTCGGCTGCCTTTGACACAGTGGACTATGGGCTGCTGTTGAGACAATTGCAAGCTCTGGGGGGTCTGGACTGGACTGTTCTTGAATGGTTCCGTCCATTCCTCTCAGGGAGAAGCCAGCAGGTTGTCCTGGGGGCTGACTCTTCCAGCCACCGGGCCCTGGACTGTGCCATTACGCGAGGTTCTATTCTGTCCCCATTATTGTTTAATGTGTATATGCAGCCCTTAGGGGAGATTGTGAAAGGGTTTGGTGTGCGTTGCCACCAATATGCTGATGACACCCAGCTTTATCTCTCTTTTTCAACTGACCCAGGTCCTGCCGTCTCAGTACTGTCCCAATGTTTGGAGGTCGTGGCGGACTGGTTGCGGCAGAGCAGACTGAGGCTCAATCCTGATAAGACGGAGGTAATGGTGGTGGGTAGGGCGAAGGAGGTGTCAGCTCCCCTCGTAGAGGGGGTCCTCCCTCCCGTAGCCCAGCAGGTTCAGAGTCTGGGAATATTGTTGGATTCGGATCTCCGCCTGGATCGGCAAGTGGAGACGGTGGCTAAAGCCGTCTTCCACCAGCTGTATCTGGTGCAGAGGCTGCGTCCATATATTTCCAGACCCAACCTGGCCACCCTCATCCATGCCTTCATCACTCGAGGATGGACTACTGCAACGCGCTCTACGTGGGGCTTCCCTTGATGCTGGTCCGGAGGTTGCAGCTAGTGCAGAATGCGGTGGCTCGTCTCCTTATGGGGACGAGCCAGAGAGAGCATATTACTCTTGTGCTCCGTGCGCTGCGCTGGCTGCCTATAGTGTACTAAGCCAAATTCAAGGTGTTGGTTTTGGCCTACAAGGCCCTACACGGTCTTGGCCCGCTGTACCTCAGGGACCGCCTCACCCTCCATCCCCCGGAGCGATCCCTTCGGTTTGCCGGGGGCGCCTACTTGGAGGTCCCCCATGTGAAATGGGGGGGCCACAATGGAGAGGGCGTTCTCGGTGGCTGTGCCGTGTTGTCGAGTGAGCGATCATCAAGACTGGGGGGGTATTTCCCCAAGAGTATTCTGGAACATTTCTGATTCCATAAGTTTCCGAGGGCGAACCAACCAAACTGGTTCAGCACCTCTTCGGGGGCAGACACGCGCCATTTAATTGGCAACAGGACATTGTGAGCATGAAAATTTGTCCTCATTGAAGTAAAAAAAAAAAAAAAAACAGAGAGAGAAAACTGAAAAGCCTCCTCCAAATATTCTGTATGGGATTTCACTGATTTTTAAAAATACATCTTCTGGACTTGAATATACAGCAGGCACATTGGGGGGTATTTTCAGAAGTGACGCTACCACACGTAGCCACACTTAACCCCACCCTGGGGTCACAACCACCGTCACTTCTGTTCGACAGCCACCAGATGTTCACACATTCCCCCAAACCGTGGTAGCAGTTACCACCAGATGTGACCTTGGAAAATTGCAGGGAACAGCCGGTGGTAAGCACGACCACGGTTCAGGAGGAAAGTGTGGTAAGGTGCACCATCACATCTGTTCTGAGTACTGGCCTACCCTGGGGTGGGGTGGCAGCCATTACCCCTGATTGGGTCTAAGCATGGTAGCGTCACTTCTGAAAATACCTGGGGTCACCATATGCTAGATCTATTCAGATGTCACAAAAATTGCTACCTCAGAGGGCAAATACAAGGTGCTGCTGGAAGCCAATGAGGAGTTTCCAGGAAGCGGGCCTTTAAAAAGTATCAGCAGAACAGGCCCTGAGAATTACAGCCAGCTCTTGCCTCCTATGGCTGAGCTACCTGCTAGAAGACAGCCACTTCCCTTGAAGTTGGTCGTGGTGAATCTACAGTCCTCCTTACATTTTCCTTAGCATGAATTAATACAAGAACAGTAATTCAAGAGAAGCCTTAACAAGCCAATATGATAGGATTAATTAAATATTCTGAAGAAAAGTAGACCTCTCAGATTCTGTAACTGCTACTTAAACCACCATTTAATTCCTCATCTAAACCGCTGTTTAAATACTGGTTAGTTTAAATACCTTTTAAAAACTGGTTAGTTAAACCACTATGTTAGTTAAACCACTGTTACTGACAAATTATTGCACAAAAAGCACAAAGACTGTAACACATTTAGAGTACAGCTGAAAGGATTACCCACAAAAATGGGTATACCCAACAAATTTCCAGTATCCGAATTGACCCGACAACATTGGGTAAGGATTGGTTCGCAATTACAACCCAATTCAGGTACCCAGTGTCCCCAAATATTGACTTCTGGTCCCAATTTTTTTACTTCTGTGCCAATATTTTTACTTCCAACACTGTTTTTGTGGGTTTCCTGACTTTTTTACTTCCGATCCTGACTTTTTGACTTCTGTTTTTGTTTTTTCTGTACCAATTTTTCAGTTTTCTGTCTTGATATATTGACCAGTAATTGGGGGGGGAGGGGAATCAGTACTGGAAATGACTGCTTTTTAGGGTATCCAATCAACACACGGGTAGCCCATCGAGTACTCAATGCAGCACTCAAAATTGCTGGTATTACCCATGGGTACTAAATTAACTTTAAGCTCTAATTCAGAGCAGAAAGTTGCCCTGGTGGCTATTGTGCCCCAAAGTCATACATCTATAGACTGTCGTCGTTTGCTGCTAGTCCTGTGTAATTTGCCTGTGGTACCTTGAGACACAGCTGCTAACTGTTGTTTTTCCCCAAAGCAAAGGGCAGCATGCCTATCTTTCGAGTGGCTATTGAGATTTCCACTGAGTTAATTGTTTTATGCTGTGCACACACAAACAGCCACACACTTGTTTTATGGGACTGGGAAATACCGCACAGAATGAGAAAAATATTTTTGTTAATCTAATAATAAGCTCCAGTGCACTTCCTGCTAAAAATATGCTTTGTTATCTTTTCAATCTGGCAGTCCCTGGATTGGTGAATTAATTTAGTGCTTTCTCCCGTGTCCATTTGCTGAAGAAGAAAAAAACTGTGATTCCTGAATTGAGTTGTGTTCAGGTCCATAGTGTTCCCTTTAAAAAAAGACTTCTCAAAAGAGGGTAAATCAGAAGAAAGGAGGAAGTAAGATGTAAGGGCATCCACTGCTGTAATGGTGGCCGACATTCAAAGTGTACTGAACAGCAACCTGCTTCTTTCACGTTTTGGCTAGGCTTTACTCTGGATTTGTGAGTTGTAAATTCTTCTTACTACTTTATCTACTACTACTTTAGCCCTGTCTTGTTTAAGAAAGAAAATACCCATAAGATTGGAGATTCTCGCCTACAACGTAACCGATAAAGAAATATAACTACTGCTGAACTCATAATTTCTCAGTAAGTTGTATAACACAAAAAGAAAGGCTCTGTTAACAACTATGGGCACAATCCTGAATCCACTGATGGCAACAATAGAAAACTCACTAATAAATGGCTGAGGCCTGCACCTTTTGTGTATTTGTTACACCCAAGGATCTTTGACACTTCAGCTTCTTCAAAAGAATGAATCAAGAATAAATTCTCAACTTCATGAATCTTTCCCTGTCTCTCCCTATGTTCCTCTTCCCACTGTCTTCCCTAGATTCCCACTGTCTTCCCTAGATTGGAAGCTCCTGAGGGCAGGGATCTGTTTCTAATCAAGACTGTTCTGTCTCAGGTGCATTGCCGGTGCTATGTAAATGGCAATAAGAACATGTTAGTTTAAAACAACTTCTTAATACTAATGGAAATACGTTTTTCCTATCATCCATAAATCTAAACAGTATGGGTTAACTATAGATTTTTTTTAATTGGGCTTGTTTGTTCATAGGATAAGCAAACGTCCTTATTTGACCAGAACTGCACTTGTCAGTATGGCCCTTTTTACATGGGTCCGAGGGTGCGCGGGAGGTCGGTGTGCGCGGGAGGTTGGTGTGCACTAGGTGGGCGGGAGGTTCTGATGAGCGCACACAGACCTCTCCCCCCCCCCCCACCCATGGAGCCTCATCCATTTTTCCAGATGGATCTGTGGGTGGGTGATGGGTGTGCGTGCACACGCATGCACTCACCACCCAGCCGCAGTGCGATTCACATGCGTGGCAAACACCCATGATCACCCAGGTGTTCGTGAGTGTTTACCGCTCGTGTAAAATGGTCCTATATCTGAAAATCAAGCCCCACATCTCAGGTACACAGAATGGGATGAAGCTACATTTGACTTTTCTGCATTGACCCCTAATATTATTCTACTGGCACACTGCTGCTACAGTCTGTTTCTGCTAGTAAATGGGGGAACAGACACATAGCTCTACATCTTCTGCCCTTCCTTTCTCTTTCCTGACAGCCATCAATGTGGTTCTTTGCTGATGGCTGAAAAGTCGTGGAGGCATATGCCTGCTGCCTTCTGAGAGACAACTCTGATACTCAGCAGATTGCTAAGCAGCGTCTCTACTGATTGTGGTGTATTGTTCAGACTTCCTTCAAAGACTATGATCCAATTAACTCTCCACCTCTGTTTACATGTGAGGACTCAGCTAAACTGCAGTGCAATGCACAGTTGTCATACCACAAGAACATTTAATTTACATGTAACCATTAAACACACACACCAGAATGCACAGAAGCAAGGGCCAAAGAAAACATGACTTCAGATTATAAACAAACAAACCCTACTCCTGTTACTTCTTGAGTACAGTGGATTAAACCCGAGTCCTAGCGTCCTAATCTGTGCGGCAGTGTGGGGGGCGATAGAGCCGGTTGCCAAGACGGGGTGACAGGGAGGCAGTGGAGCCAATCATCCTGTTGGGTTAGCAGGGGGGCGGACTAAGCCAGTTAACCCAAATGCCCGAGGTGGAAAACTTAAGCTAATTCCTGCAACAGAAATGACAGGGGGCAATGAAGCCAATCATCCTGTCAGGGGTAGCAGGGGGGACATTGAGTCAGCTAACCAACTTGAAAATGTCCCAGCGGAAACAGAGAAGCCGGGTGGAGGACCACCTCCCCGGTAAGGGACTTTACCCTAAAGGGTCACCTCAGAAAGGGGGGAGGGGTATAATAGGGAGCGCTGAGCGCCCTGGGCTGCGGGAGACCACGGGACTGGCACTTGAAGGGAGAGCGGCCAGGCGGCGGCTCCGCAGCTGGCGGGGGGTTTAAAAGCTGCCTCCCGGTAATTGACCAGGGGAGCGGAGGAGCCGCTCAGGAAACTGACAAGCGGCAGCTGGGAGCCGCTTGGAGCAAGAGAGCTGGACCCGGAAGTGGGACACCGTCTTGGAGGGCGGACCGGGAGCCGGTGTGGAGGCTCCGTCTGGAGGGCTGTCCAGGAGACGGAAAAGGGGGTTCCGTCGGGAGGCTGGCAGAGCTGGTGTGGGGCTCTGCGAGGAGCTGCAGAGGCTCGGGGGTGACTCCCCGGAGAGCGGCAGAAGTGGAACTGTGAGTACCTGCAGTGCCCAGAAGGGTTAAGCAGAAAGCGGGGATGCCCGCTTCCCTCCTCGGAGGGGAAGACACTCGGACTGTAGAGACTCCAGAGACTCCGGGACAGAGTCAAGGCTGGGGCTGCATCCCCAAGTAGGAGGGGCTGCGTCCCAGGTAGGGGCTGTGAACCCTGTAGGGGCTGCGTCCCAAGTAGGAGGGGCTGCGTCCCCAAGTAAAGAGACGGGGACCCAAAGAATGGGTTGGTCCCTGGAGTGGGCTTCCCTGGGCGAGGGACAGATGTAAGACCCCGAGCAGGCCAGGGAGAGCTGTTAAATAAAACGTGCACATTTTGGGGTGCGTCCGGTGGTACCTCTGTCACCTCCAAAATGGATCCCCGGCAGGGAGTTCCTGCTACAGGGTGTTTTTTTAAAAAGATAACTTTTCCTGTCATTATTACTCTAAATCAGATTACAGTACAGTTCAGATTCATATCTTTAGTATCAGAATGAAAACTGTTTGCTTAACAGTGCATTATCCTAAAGCTTTGTAAATCATCTTCCTGCCAGTTGCAGTGCTTGTGATGGCTGATTCGAAATGCTAAGTTATTTCGTCAAAAGCCACATGCGTACAAAGATGCTGCAAATTGAAGATCATGGTTAAGCAGTTATTACTAATTCCAAGGCAAGTAGGAGATGACCCTGTTGCCTTGCACTTCTGACATGCCAAGAGTGGAAAGGCTGGATTATGCAGTAATTAAAAACTACTAGTGGTCTCTCCAGGAGATTTTGAAATATAATTGGATACAAAACCTTTTTCTTTTTTTTAATAAACAAGTTAAAAGTCAATCGTTCAGTCATCTGAAAAACATCCACAGAGATGACAGAACTACGCTTCACTCCATTGAGCACCCTGTTCAATATGAAAAGCTTTATGTCCCTGATTGGAACAGTGACGAACACGAAGATTTCTTTCTGTACACATCAGTTTTGTCCTCTGTTCTTACACTCCAGTGAGGAAGTTCTCAACTGACATTATTATAACTCTAAATGGCTCTGTATATTGGTGGAAGGTTACTGGACTAAAAAGACATTTCAAATGCAGTGAATGCATCCTGCAGGTGGTTTCAGTGTCCTGCAATAGAGCCTCCCCAAACAATAAGGTCCAGAGGGGACACCAGATGAAGTCAGGCCCGAAAAGAAGAAGTATTGGGAGTAAAATTATATTAGGTCCCCGGGAGGGGACGGGGGGCAAAAAAATAAGAATTTCCTTTCTTATATACATTCAAGTAGGATGAGTAAAATAGTACTTTCAAGTTAACATATATTATTATTATTATTATTATTATTATTAGCAAGCATTTATATAGCGCCAGCTATAATGCGGACAAGTGCAAAGTGATGCACATAGGGAAAAATAATCCAAACTATGTGTGGTACTAAGCTAGGAGTTACCACTCAGGAAAAGGATCTGGGGGTGGTTGTGGACAATACAATGAAATCCACAGTGCAGCGCGCAGCAGCAGTCAAAAAAGCAAACAGAATGTTAGAAATTATTCGGAAGGGGATAGAGGATAAAACTGAGGATGTTGTAATGCCTCTATACAAATCAATGGTGCGACCGCACCTCAAATATTGTACGCAGTTCTGGTCGCCCCATCTCAAAAAAGACATAACTGAACTAGAAAAGGTACAGAGAAGGGTAACAAAAATGATCAAGGGCATGGAAGGGCTCCCGTATGAGGAGAGGCTTGGTAGGTTGGGGCTCTTCAGTTTGGAGAAGAGACAACTGAGAGGAGATATGATAGAGGTCTATAAAATCATGAGTGGGGTGGAACTAATAAACAAGGAGCAGTT